>JAADVP010000608.1:0-17712 GCA_023335675.1 Globisporangium solare | reverse complement strand
GCACACGGCATCGATCCAGTGGTCGATGGGGTCCCAGTCGACAGACATAGCGCTCGCCATGATGGTGATAGTGTTCGCGGGTTTGTAGTAAAGCAGCCGCGCTGCTTTTGGGCCTTGTACTTGACGGCGTCTTGGTTAATTGGAGAATGGGAGAAATGGAGCAGCCTTTCCCCATGCGTTCCCAGTCCGACGCGAGGAAAAGAAAAAAAAGAAGCGGTGGCGCGAAGAACTACAAAGGTGCAAAAGAAGCCGGGAGAATCGGTGCAACTTCGAACAGTACGCAGTCGACACAAGTGGCTGACTACTGACTGACCTCGGATATCGCAATCCTGGATTTTCTCTCTCTCTCCCTCTCTTAAACGGATGATTACAGAGATAAAGTAGAACTCGAGAACATCGAGTGCTGTTCTTGCGAATCCATCCATGTGACTGAGTGAATCCAACGACCGAAATGGGTGGGGGCATTCCCATGTTTCACAATACAAAAAGGTGCGAAGACTCGCAGGTCTGCACCCAGTTGAGTGATAGCCCAGACAGAGGATGGGTTGACTTCACCTCGGATGCCCCACACTCTGGATCTTCTTTCGATTTTCAAGTCCCGACGACCGTGCTGCCATTGCAGGGTGATGGGCGTCAACGCGAGTGTGATACAGAGATGACCGAGGATCTTGGCATTTTCACGGCGTGCTAACCGTCGTCTTGTATGGGGGGAGGTGCCCTCGTTGCAAGTGCAAACAGTGTTACTGTAGGAAATTTGGCGAAATGTATCGCACTCAGCGCGTGACCCAGACCTGTCAAGCGCGCATCGATACCTAGCGGACTTGACATCAGCTTCGTACCTACTGGTTGGTGTTGACCTGTTTTGTGTACGCGCTTGGCCCCGTTCTCGCTGCGTTTTGCGCGGTTAGGAATCACGCGCATGGCCCAGTCCGCCAGCATGCTTCTTCTGAAAGTACGTAGCCAAGTGCACTTCAATGCGATTGGACATAAAACAGCCATGCATTCTGTACCCATCCTCGGAATCGCGTGTCTTGGAAACTGTATACATTGTTCATTATGTTACATGAAAGCTTTACACGACAACTTACAAGCATGTAGCATAGATACCATATAAATGAATAATTCGATCTGAAAAGTGGTGACGAGAGGCGCTCATGATTGAGAGGGTTCCCATATCAGAGTTTCGGTTTAGTGTGGATTCACAATTGCATGGAACGCCAAGTCAAACGTGGAAGAAATGTGGAACGCAGACACATGGACAACCTACGCTTACGTGTTACGATTACTTCATTGTGGTAGTATGGACAGGCATGGCGAGGTCTACAGAGCGCTATATGCATCTCGCGTACGAATAAATGAAAAGGTGGTTATGAAGCACCGAATGGCGGGAGATTTACCAAGTGAAGGTGTGGAACGGCGGGCGCTTTTGCAGCTCTTGGAGCGAGTTGAGCTGGTACCGGATCGATTGGCCCATCTTGCCGTTGCTACCCCATAACTCTGAGGCCACAGTCTCTTTCTCGCTGCATATGACTGCCGCGAGCTTTTCTCGCAGCGAGCGTTCTTCAAGGAGCAGCTCCACTAAATGGTTGTACCGGCTATTGTTGACGTACTGGTACATGCTCTGCGCTTGCAGCACGACCGGGTTCCTGTGCGTGAGTGCGTCCCGTAACTTAGCTTCTAGCTGCATCCATAGTGCAACATCCTCGACGCGCTTGCTGCGAAGACGACCCCGGTATGTGCGTTCGTAGCCACGCTGCTTGATCTTGCGGGTTGCCCCCTTGGTGGCTTGGTCGACCTTGGCCTTGGTCTTGCGGCTGCGCGGCTTTGCAGACCTCTGCTTCTTTGCACTCCTCTTGGTAGATGTCTTGGTGCTTGGTCGAGCAAGAGGTGCTGCGGTAGAAACATGCGTCGGGGAGCACACCTCCATGGCGACAATGTCGACCTTGCACCCCGCCGAGGAGGGGATTGAACTTAACGGTTCTGATTTTGGTCCGACATCAGTCAGGAGCGCAAAGTCGCTCAAGTCGAACGAGAAGCAATCCGACGCGAGGAGATCTGTGAACCCCTTGTCAGCGTCTCCGTTGATCGCCAAGCTGTCGACATCGAGCGTCAACGAGTCGCACCAGAGCTCGATCGGATTCCAGTGCGCAGCTGACGACATGGCGAATGATGGCGCTCTTGGAGGTTGAAGATGTTTGTTGCGTGCGCCCCACGAGGCAAATTCGAGAATGGTAGGATCGCATCCAGCGCTTTTTTGGTCTTGTCCGTCCCGTCCCATTCTGCGTCCAGCGTTGCGTGGGTGGCGGGACAGCAAGACAAATAGAACGCATGAAATGGTCTGACAGAGTGCGCGCGAAGGAGGACGGCTCTCCTCTCGTTCTTCCTCTGCACTCATCTCCTTCTTTTCGCCGAGGCACCAAGTCGAACATACCTGTACTCACAAAGCCACATGAAGTATACCGTTACTTTCGCTTGTCGAGACGAGATTCCTTCTCTCTCGACGAGATCCTCATGTGCATCCTCAAGCGTGCAGATCACGAGAACTGGGGTCAGGCGCATCCAGCCGCATCGACCATTGAGGAACGTGGGATGTTCCGACAACTGGGGGCAAATGGAGATGGTGGTTCCTCTTGCCCCAATGGCGTTGGCTCGCATGCGTGACCCGACCTGACCTCCGCTTTTAGCGCCACTTCAACACGGTCGGTACCCGCGTCTTTCTCGAGGCTGCATCGTACTGTATCGCTTGTGTAGCGTCACCGTTGCCCTTGCGAACCGCATCTACAGACGCAGCAAGTGTGTGTGTGTGAGAGAGAGAGAGAGACGTTTCCGCCACATACCGGTTTGAAGAATGAAACGCCGCTGCTTGTCCATCCTGCCATGAGGTGCGCCTGACCCGTTTAGCAGCTCTCTAACGCCACCAGAGGCGTGCGCTTTTCGAGTAGGACTCTGTACATTAGTCGTCGTCGCCGCCGCCACTTGCATTGAGTATGCAGCTGCGCACGTCTGACTCTCCGGTGGCGAGTCAGACGTGGCGCATGGATGGATGGATACGCTCGCTGCCTCCCAACTCGCTGATCGCGTTACGTCCTTGTATCATTCGCGCTGTCAGGTGACGCTAAAATTGGGTTGCTTTATTGGTCGCACACATTTGCGCACGCTGATGTGCCGTAGTGACGCTACGCTTGGGGTGCGCCGATTGCTAGTTGCGCGAGCTGGTCCGACACGACGCTGCTCGCGTTGGCCGCGACGCGATTCCGAAGCCTGAACTTGTGTTTCTTGCCTCTCGTGTGCAGCGCGACTTCGCTCTCGCTCGCGAGCTGCACGTGGCACGTGCTGCAGTAAAACTGTTGTGTCGCGACATGCGCGTCGTCGTATCTCGGGTCGCCTCTGAGCCCGAAAGAAGCATTCGCAGACGCCATGTACGACGGCAGGCTGCTCGCGCTTGCTTTTGCCGAGAAGTGATCACGCGTGGCGTTGTAGAACTGCTGCAAGTCCCAGAGCGCAAACATCTCGAGGTTGTCCTTGGTCGCGTACAGATCAGCCACCGTCGCGGTTTGGACGCCGCGCGGGTCGCATTTCGTCGGCAACATGCGCGAGAGCGTGTACTTGGTGTTTTGGTACAAGTTATCCGTCTCGGCGCAAATCTTGAGGTAGTCGACGACGACCTGCGCGAGATGATGACCACAGGCACACACGCGCAACACTAAGGGACGCGCCGACATGCGTGCAAGAAAACAACAAGGAAAGCGACATACCTCTGTGGATGGTAGCAGCCCCTGCTTCCGGAAAAGGGATGGGTTGTTGAGCGCGCCGCGGGCAATCATCACCGAGCTTGCTCCCGAGGTTTCCCGCACTCTGTCGATATCGTCGCGAGTGAAAATGTCGCCGTTCGCGAGCACGGGAACCGAGAGCGACGACACGACTGGCGCCAGCGCTTCCCAGTGGGCACTGTCCACGGGGCGTTCGTGGGCTTGACGAGCATGGACGCCGACCGCATCTGCTCCTGCTTGCTCCAGGCTCTTGGCGATGTCAATCTGCAACAAGCATCATAGCAAACGCATGAGTGCCATCTGCCATGCGCGTGAACCAAACTGGCAGGAAACCTGTTCGTACTGTGGCTTGCGTGTCGTGCAAAAGACGAATCTTGCATGACACTGGGATGTTCAGATTCCTTCGCAGCGTCTTCATGATCTGCAGGAATATTGGAGCAATGCAGCATGAACACACGCAAATCAATGAAGAGAGTGGTCAACCGAGCGCGTACGTCGCATGCGAGCTCGGGTTTTCGAAGCAGACCCGCGCCCATGCCTCCATGGACCGAGAAATGCTTGGGGCACCCCATATTGATATCAACGGACACCACATCGCTCGCCCTGCATACCCACATACACATGCAGCATAGAATTAGGCTCGAATTTTCTTTGTGAAGATATGTCCATCCCATGCATGTTTGCGCGAGTTCGTACACTCGCTCTGCTGCTTGGAGCGCCAGGATCGGGTCCGCCGTGCCGATTTGGAACACCACATTGCGCTTCTCTTCATTGCATGTGCGAAACACGACGGAGCCGCTGCTGCTGCTCACGTAGTCCACTGTGTCCAGGAGCTCTGCCGCGCACAGCACGATACACGAATGCCAAATTGCGTCAGCGCGATATTGCGTCCAACAAATACACATGCGCTATGTGCTAAGTACCATTCGAAACGCGCGTGGTCGCGATGATCCGCTTGTCGACGATCTCTTCGCCGTACACCAGGTCGGCGCCGTAGCGCAACGACAGCAAGCGCAATGGGAGCGTGCTCTACGGTCCACAAGACGCGGCATCAGCCTCATTTATAAGCCATGCAGGTGCGGATGCAAAGCGCATGTGCGACGGATGCAGGATCCACGCACCATGCGCACCATGGGCGCGAGGCACACGGCGTCCGCGTAGAGCTCCGCCATAGTCAACGTTGCTTGCTTCTTGCCATTCAGCAAGCAGAATGATGGTCCGAGTCGAATTGCAGGGGATTTCAGCTACATGTCAGATAAAAGTTCGTTTCCGTCCTTCTACTGCAAAATCCGATATCTCGTCCAAGCCAATGAGGTTCTTTGATCGGCATGACAACCAGCAACAAAAAACTCTGAAACATGCATGGTATTTTGCATGGTGCTCGCTCACTTATGTGCTTTAATCTACTTTGTCTGCTTACGACGACGTGCAGTCCTTGCCCTCGCTGCCGTCCACGGGGATGTACCAGCAGTGCTTGGTGGCCACGCCGCCCGCCTTGGCCGCGCCGATCGTCTCGGCAAACGTCCACGTGGTGTCGGCCGTGTGGTACTGGAGCTTGAGCCATTCCTTGCCGGCCGTGACCGAGAAGAAGCCGTACTCGTTGCCGCCGTACGTCCACTTGTTCTTCACGTAGGCCGACGCGACCGCCGGGATGCCACTCGCCGACTCCTTCTGGATGCCGCCACCGGCGCCGTTCTCCACAAAGTGGACCGCCAGCGGCGACGAAAAGTCGTGCTTCTCACCGTGGGTGTGGCCGTTCATCCAGAGCTGCACGCCCGAGCCGTCGAGGATGTCGAACCACTTCTTCATGCCCGCCTCGGCGTAGTGCACGTACGGCGAGTAGTGGCTGTTGACGATCTTCCACGTCGCCGTCGACGCCTTGACCTTCTCCGCAAGCTGCGTGCGCGAGTCGTCGGCCCACGACGAAATCTTGGCCATGCACTTGTTGTACATGTCCATGGAGCCGCCGGCGCAGTACTTTTGGCCCGGCGCGACGTTGTTGCACTGCTTGTCGTCGCCCTCGGCGTAGCCGTAGCACTGGCAGCAGATCTGGAGCGCACCGTGCGTGTCAGCGTCGTTCGCGTCCACGTTGAAGATGTCGATGCTCACGCCCGAGGCCGAGTCACTGATCGAGTACGTGTAAAAGTGGTCGTCCAGCTTCCAGCGGTCGCCGTTCGGACTTGTGTACTTGGACTGCCAAGTGAACTTCTGCTCCAGGGCCTCGAGCATCGCGTCCGTGCTCTCGCACTCGGCCAGCTCGCCGTCCTTGGTACAGATGAAACTCGAGCCACCGTAGTCGTGGTTGCCCAGCACGTTCACCCACGGGATGTCGGCCAGGTTCGAGCCCGTGAACTTTTTCTCGAACGTGTTGGTGAAGCGGTACGACTGGTCGCTGTCGCCCTGGATACCTGCCCAGTAAAAGTTGTCGCCGTGGCCGATGATCGCCTTGGGCTTGACAGTGGCCGTGCCCGCCTGCAGGTCCATGAGCTTGGCCACGACGTCCTCGGCGATCACATCGAACTCAGTGTACGTCGAGCTGTCTCCGCAGCATGAGTCCTTGCCCACGGTCGAACCCCAATCACCGATAGCGAACGCTGCCACCGACAGCGTCGCAGTCGTCGGGTCGGACGTGATCTTGGACACCGTCGTGCCGCTGCTGCCGCTTCCGCTCGACGTCGAGGTCTCCCACTTGCTCGTGCTGTTGCCTCCCGACGACGTGGTGCCGCCGCTGCTGCTGGTGCCGCCCGAGGTGCCGGACGAGTTGTCGCCCGACGACGTCGAGCTGCTCGAGCTCGAGTCCTTCGAGACCACGATGCCCACGACCGCGCCCACGGCGGCGAGTACGACCACCACGCCGATGATCATGAACTTGCGGCGCCGCGCCATGCCTGCTTTGTTGCTGCCGCGCTCCGAGAGCACCGTCACGGAGCTCGAGCGCCGCTCGCGATCCACCACGTCCATGACTTTTGGCTGACGATCTGAACCGCAACCGCTGCTGCTGCTTCTGGTGGTGGCTGCTTGCTAGGGAGCGACGACGTGCGCGCGCCTGCCGCCAAATGCGAAATGAGAAGCGATGGGCGCGGCGCGGCGCGGCAGGAACCAGGTTCCCTCCCGCCATTTGCCCTTCTCTGTCGGCTTGCTCGGTTGTGCACGCGCTGTGCGTTTTATGCCACAAATGGCGGCGGAAGTCCCTCTTTGGACGCGGCCTCTTAAACATGATATGCGATATGTTGGCGGTGTCTGTGCCTGCACTTGGAGACACTATCAGTGCTTTATCTTTGATATTGCGGGATGGTTTGCGGTGCACACAATGCGCCGATGAGTGCGAGATTGTTGAATCGATGCGCGCTTTTTCTCACCGGTCCGTCTGACTCGAAATGGTGCAGGCGAATCAACACATATCAAGGCGGTTTTGAACGATCATATTCCAGTACACGGTGGGTGGTCTCTGAATAAGCACCTCGTTTTGTGCTTCAGTATAGTCTATCGCGCATTAATTCATTACATATCACCGTGCTATGTGAAATGTTCTCTTTATTGGATCTTTCCTTTTCCGTCCCACCCATACTTGCGCCCGGCTCCACGCGGCCACAATCGCTCCTAGCAAATGCGCACAGAAAGGGCGATAAAGCTCCAATTTTTGACGCACTGGGAGAAACCGTATTAAAATTGCACAACCTGCTTCCAGCGCACCTTTGCACATAGATATTCAATTATAATACGATTCCTCAATTTGAACAGTGTCACCTGTAGAAAGCCTGGAAAACCTGGTTTCTTCCACCTCTATAAATGAGTGCATCAACAGTCGCCAGGTCCGCGATTCTAACACATCGGCGGGTCCTCGAGTATCTTCGTGCGTGCGACCTGATCAGGTGCTCGCGAGAGAGACGCGAGTTCCTCTCGAGCGGACAGCAGCCGGTGGAGACGTCCGTTGCCGCGCTTCAACCGCGAGCGAGCGGGACCTGCTCTCCGTAACTATACAACAGGGGCGCCACCCGACTACCGCGATCGACAACAGCTCTCTGCTGCTTGGGACAGCCGCGCGCTCCATGTCTCCGTCCGTACACTTGAACGCATTCGTTGACTTTTTTTTAATTACTGCAGGTGTATATCATCGACACAATGGTCGCATCCGCGCGCGACCGTACTAAGGTACACTTCGCCTCTCTCTCTCCCTTTTCTTTAATCTGGAGGGAGCCATACAGAAAACGGAGCTCGTGCTTGGACACGTGGACATGGCGGCGACTGACAGGAGGGACTGACTGACAAGGGTGTGTGGGTGTAATCCGGACGGATCTCATGCACATGCACGCTTACTCATCGCAGCTCTTGCCGAGCCCGCCGTCCACTGGGATGTACCAGCAGTGGTGGGCCGCGACGCCGCCGATCGTCGACGACTTGAAGTCGTCGGCAATGCTCCATTTGTCATCGAACGTCAGGAAGCGGACCTTCATCCACTCCTTCGACGCACTGATCTCGAAGAAGCCATAGTCGTGGTTCTTGTACGACCACACGTTCTTGACGTAGTCCTCGACGTACGGTGGCACGCCACTCGCGGCTTCGTTCAGGATACCGCCGCCTGCGCCGTTCTCAATAAAGTGCACGCCAATGGTCGAGTAGTCGTGCTTCTCGCCGTGCGTGTGGCCATTGATATACAGTTGCACGTCGAGGCCGTCGAGCAGCTCCTTCCACATGTCCTGGCGGTTCGCAGCGTAATGGTTGTACGGCGAGTAGTGCGTGTTGATGATCTTCCACGTCGCCTTGGAGGCCTTCACCTGCTCCGCGAGTTGCGTGCGCGAGTCCTCGCCCCACGCGCTCAGCTGCTTCATGCACGCATCGTACATGTCGGTCTTGCCGCCGGCGCACGCAGCGTCGCCGCGGGCAACGTTGCTGCACTTGGAGTCGTCGCCGTTCGCATACGAGTAGCACTGGCAGCAAATCTGCTGGGCGCCGTGCGAATCGGCGTCGTTCGTGTCCATGTTGAAAATGTCAATGCTCACGCCGGACGCGTCGTCGGAAATCGAGTGCACGTAAAAGTGGTCTTTCATGATCCAGCGGTTGTTCGTTGGGCTCTTGTACGTGGACTGTAGGCTGAACTTGTTCTTCAGCCCAGCGACGATCCCCGTCGCGTCGGAACAGCCACCGGGGCAGATGTAACTCGCGCCGCCGTAGTCGTGGTTGCCCATGACGTTCACCCACGGAATGTCGCTCAACGCCGAGTCGCTAAACTTTTGCTCGTACGTGTTCGTGAAGCGGTACGACTGGTCCGTCGTGTCCTCGATACCCGTCCAGTAAAAGTTGTCACTGCCATCCAAACACACATGCAGTTAGTGCACAGTACATAACTACCTGAAAGCGTCCAAGTGCGCAACGTACCCGTGGCCAATCACGACCTTTGGCTTTGGGTCCGCAGTGGCCGCCGCTTTGCCCATCAACACGCCGACAGCTTCTTCGGCGTTCTTGTCGACGTTGGATGGGTCGTGGTCCGTGCGGCGCTTGCAGCACGAGTCGCGAGCGATCGTGGTGCCCCAGTCGCCAATCGCGTACGCCGCAAGCGTGAACTTAGCTGCAGAGCCAACATACAAAACAGAAAATGTGAGCGATTCGCTGGTGGTGGCACACCAATCCGCTTGCTCAGACTACGCACCTGCCGTTGGGTCGGACGTGATGCTGGAGGCGCCCGAGCCCGAGCTATTGGTGGCTTTGGAGCCGTCGGCGTCGCCGGCGACTTCGCTGTCGCTGCCGCTGAGGTTCAGGCCCGACGTCCCGCTGTTGTTGCTGCTGCTGTTGCCACTGCTGTTAGACGCCGAGGACGACGAGTCCGACGTCTTCCACACGACGATGCCGACGATCGCGCCGATGACGGCGCAGAGCGTGACGACGCCGCCGATGACGAGCGCCTTGCGCTTGCCGAGAGGCGCCATGTCTTCCTTCTTGCTTGCTCGTGGGGCGTCGGCGCAAATTCCAGACTGAGTGACTCGCAGCGCGCGAAAGAATGCGCAGGTTGGTTGCACCTCGCATGGGAGTAAAACGCACAGTCATGGTAACGTTTTTGGACCGAAAACCATTTTTCAGAGTATTGAGTGGAATCATCCGAAGTCGATATAATGGATACGTGTTGAACGTATTTTAGACGATATTCATATGTGCCAAAGGTACTATTACGAGGTTCGGGACCGTTTGGATGGTCCAACTGCCCTGATTTTTTTTGTTTCCATTTTTGGGGGTTGAAGCGACAGACGCAGCAGGCATTAATTTGGAGTGTAACATGGGTTCAGAAATGTCGCAGTGCAATACGACCTCGGATTGGACGAAAGCATGCTTGGTAGCCAATAGCATCGCTGGGATAAAAATCTTTGGGTGGCGTTTTAAACTAGGGATCTCAGGACCATCAAGAGTTGCTGCGGATTTTCTGTAAACAGCAGTGGTTTTTGGTGGACGAACAAGACTCCTCGTGGCGTTTGCCTTGAACGCGCCAAAGAGAATATGCAGCGATTTTGAATGTGAACAGCGGAGAAGAAGGCAGAGAGGTGCGACGGATGACGCCAAGTTTCTTTCTCTCTCTCTCTCTCTCTCTTGCGCGTCACTTGGCCATAATGTCATGAGCGACAAGCTTCCTCGTCGACAGTTTTTTTAATTTGTCACGGGAGAGAGGACTGACAAGTCACTCATACGACTGAGATCCAGGCTCATTCCCGATCATTGTCTGCTCGCGCAGTAGGACAGATTTGCAAGCTCCTGCACTGCAGTGAGTGGCACACAATACCGAGAACACACACTGTAAGTACAAAACGAAAGACCAACTTTGATTTTGCAGAACAAATGGATTTCGGTTGCTGATTTCTATGGAGCTGCCTGGTGTGAGCCTGAAACTCGCACTCGCAGCCAGGCAGCGTGTGTTCAGAGCTCTGAGAAAATAATTGTATTGATATTGCAATACAATATAGCCAACTCAATTATTTCTCCAAAATAATACAAGCTTTTTTGCACAGCTATTTTATATCAGAAGCTCATTCTGTGCTGCTGCTCATTTGCGAGCCGTGACTCGAATGTCTCAGATTCAAAACGTTCATCCACGTTTTCATCCAATCAAAACCGTCGACCAGTGGATCCGCTTGCAGCACACCTCTAATTAGCCATCCACGCAGCCCTTATAAAGGGTCCGTACGCTGCGGAACGGAAAGAGCGGTGTGGTAATTTATACTCTCTGAACACTCTGCTTCAGAAACAAAGAGCGCCATGGCGACGCGGCACCGGCGCGCGTTCCTCCTGTGTGCCGCCTGCGCGCTCTGCGGCGGCGGCGGGGCCGAGAGCGGCGGCAGCGCGGACACGTCGGCCGCGTGGCGCATGCGGCCCGTGCGCTCGTTCCAAGCGCGCGTCGAGACGGACGCGCCGCTCTGGGATGCGGACCACAAAGTGTTCGTCTCGGGCCACGACCCGAGCAACGAGCAGCTCACGTTCGAAGAGCGGTACGAGAACACGCTCGACTCGGTCACGACGTCGAGCGTCGAGGGCGCGCTCATGTACCTGCAGCGCGACTGCATCGACGTCGGCGCGGACCCAGTCGCCGCGGGCTGCAAGCGGCGCAATGACATCAAGGTGATCACGTTCATGGAGATCACGATCGCGCAGCCCTTCGACGCGCTGAGCTTCTACCAGGCGGACCGCAACATCTACCCCGAATTCTGCCCGTTTGTGACCATGCGCAACGGCCAGTGCGTGGCGGTCGAAGACGACGACAACGATGGCGAGGACGAGGACGACGACACGGACGCGCACCCGCGCAACTGCCAGCTCTACAACGGACTCGACGCGAGCAGGCCGTCGTGGAAGATCGGACCCTGCGTCGGCGCGCACGCGTACCCGACGGACATCGTGGCGCCGTACCCGAACGCGGTCTGGTTCTCGTACCCAAACAGCTGCGTCATGAACACGTGGGCGGAGGGGAAGTCGGCTGCGTGCCGCGAGACGTACAAGGGCGGGCTGTGCCCCTTTGGCGTGGAACCCGACGGCGTGAGATGCATGTTCGCGTACAAGATCCTCGGGTACCTGAGCATCGACGAGCTCGTGGGGATCGTCGAGACGGACTGGAGCAGTGGCAGCGGAAGCGCGGCGTCTTTCTCAGCTGACGACGATGCAGACGATGCTGGCGATGACGACGACGAGACTCGACGGAGGCTGGCGGCCGAGTCGTACGACGACTACGAGGACTTTTGCGAGGCCAAGCAGATCGAACTGCACGCGTTCGGCACTGACAACACGCTCGGCCTGAAGAGCGTGACAGCGATCCCGTTCTGGAGGAATCCGTCGGACGTCGACGCGAACGTCGCACGCACGAACGCGATGATCGCCATGTACAACGCGTTCGTGGCGAACGAGCAAGCGAACGTTGGGAACCGCATGCAGCCGCTGCCGACGAATCTGACAGCGCTGATGGACGCGAATCCGCCGTGCTACCAGAACGCGAAGCTGTGCTACGACGCCAAGTTCGGGTGCGCGCGCCACTCGTACGCGCAGGTCTGCAGCGTATGTCGCGAGCCGCGCGAGAATTGCGTCGCAAGAGTGCCGTCGTATAACTTTCCGAGTCTCAAGGAGGCGCCGACTGCGAACGCGTCGAGCTCGTCGTCGTCGTCGTCATCGTCGGCGAGCTCGAAGGCAGCGACAAGCGGCGGTACGGCGTCAAAGTCCGCGAGGTCGCTTCGGCGCGATGAGCTCGCAGTGGTAGCGCTTGCCGTGCTGCTTGGTGTCGTGATGGCGCGCCATTAGATCAGACCATCCCACACGGAAACGTAGCTTTCTTTATATTTAACCTTAATCATACATCCACTAGAAAGCGTGCTACAGCGACGCAGCTGAGACCACCAGAGCGAGCACGAGCGCGCCTGCCATCGCCATGGCGCTATGCGACGACTTGGGCGCCGCGTTCGGCTGCGGCGTGTACGACACGGCGTCGGACGCGTTCGAACGCTGCTCGCAGTACGTCGGCGCCATCGCGAGCACGGCGCGGACGTTGTAGCCTTGCACTTCGCAGTACGGCACTTGGGACGCGACCGACACGATGTACGCGAGGCACGCCGGGTCGCTGCAGTACGCGGACGCCGACACGACGGACGTGATGGACGCGCCGCCGCACGCTTCGGTCGAGTTGGCGTTGAGCGCGGCGATCTGCGCGATCTGCGCGCCCGAGCACTCGGCGGCCGACACGGCGCCGTTGTGCTGCTGCACGAGCGTCGAGAGGAGAAGGATCAGCAGCGCCACGGAAGCGCGCAGAGTCGTCGGCATGGCGGTTGGTGGCGCTTGCTGCTGTTTGCTGGCGGAGGCGGCGCGAATGCGGGAGTGCGCTCGCTCATGCGCGTCGTCGTCGGCGCTGTTCTGCGCTGATTATTCATCCCGCAAGGACTTAATCGCCACTTAATAGTGATTATCAAAGGCGGATTCTATAGCGTAAACCCAAAATCCAGTTCAGACAAACGATATGCGCTGTAAAGAGAGTGTGTTTTATATCCAACTGAATCATTTTAATATTGATAAGAAGGTTATGCGAGTTTAAGAAACGTTTTTCGGGTGGTCTTAACAGTGGTTTCTCGAAATCTGTCACAGATTACTTGGAAAAAAATCAACCGGTTTTCGAATGCTCTCGTACCGGTACCTTTTCAGTACAGTAATATCGGTTACGTGCTCTCGGTATGCAAAACAGAAGGCTATGCGCATTCGCAGGTCTATGCAGCTTCCGAGACCGCCTTCCCCATCCACTTGCCTGCTTTGGCCCCATACAAAAAAGGAAAAAAAAGCCATGGCCGACCTGTACGCCGAGGTGATCGAGGAGGAGGAACGCCTCACGCGCACGCAGCAGCGCAGCTACTGGGACCGCAAGACGTTCTCGTCCTACGACGAACAGCAGCGCGCCATGGCGCGCTCGACCACGCTGTATATCGGCAACCTGTCGTTCTTCACGACCGAAGTGCAGATCTACGAGCTGTTTTCGCGCGTCGGCAACGTCAAGCGCGTCATCATGGGGCTCGACCGCTTCAAGAAGACGCCCTGTGGCTTCTGCTTTGTCGAGTACGTCCTCTCTATATTCATGTGTATATGTGCGTGTTTAGCGCTATCGCTATGCATTTGCTTTGCGTGGTGGTGGCAGCCATCGCGCCTGCTTTGCAACAGACGCGGCCTCTTGACCACGAGTCGTACTAACGCTGCGCTGGTCGCCCTCGACGAGCAGGTTCAGCACCCACGACGAAGCGATCGCGTGCTCGAACTTCATCAGCGAGACGAAACTCGACAACCGCGTGATCCGGTGCGAGATGGACGGCGGCTTCAAGGAGGGCCGCCAGTTTGGCCGCGGGCTCTCGGGCGGCCAGGTGCGCGACGACCGCCGCTCCAAGGACGAGTACGACCCAGGCCGCGGCGGCTACGGGCGCAGCGACGTTGCGGACGGCAACCACTTCCGCCGCACGATGGCGCCGCGGAAGCGCTCTCGAGACGACAGCATCTCGGCCGACGAGCCGCCGCGCAAGTACGATAGCGAGCGACGCTCGCCGACCGCAGAGCCACAGGTACGACCAACAAATATGGAGAAAGGGGATCGTGCGAGTGCTGATGGCGCATGTTGCTGGCACACAGGAAGAAGAGAATCCGCGGTTCCGCGACCGCGAGGCCGATGAGCAGCAGGAAGACGACGCGCCGATCGACGACGAGCAGCAGGGTAACGACGGTCAATAAACAAGCCACAAGCGCGTGTGCTTGCTGCATAACGGAGTCGCCCTGGTTTGCCGCCTCTTGCTCGTTATGATAGTTCGTTCCTTCTTTGTTGGATTGTTTCACCCTGTTTGCACTGTGTTACAGGCAAGCGCATCGAGTCGATAATGGGGGATGTTCATGATTTTATTTTTGGTTTTCTGCAGGGTATGAGTCCAGCCGACATGATGACGATCTTATGCTTTTATCGAACGTTCTGAGTCTGGATCTTAGGATTCTCAAGACGAGTCACGCAGCTGCATCCAAGGACAAGATCCAGAAGAGCGAGTGAACGGAGACTTGGGAGATGCAACTCCGGTGCATTTCCGTTTCACAACCGGCCCTGGATTCCAAGAACTCATTCCACAGTTTGACTAGTTCGAGAAGAAAGAAAGCCCAAGTGAGAAGAAGATCAACGCTTAGCATCCCCCGCGATGGTGCGGCAATACACGAAAAGCGCAGCATTCGTGCTGATGCACGTCGCTGCCGCATGGTTCGCTTCGACCGAGGCTGCGACGTCCTGCAAGATGCTCTCGGGCCACGACAGCATTCTCGCGACGGCGATCAAGGACATGGCCCAGATGCCAGACTCGGATTTCAGCCAGCTCTCGTTGAAGCAAGTGTTTGGCGAGGTCGACGCGCAGTTTCCGTGGCTGTCGCAATGCGCGGCGGCGATGGACCCGTCGGTGATCGTGACGCAAGTCACATCGTCCACAACGCTCTCGAAGTGTTCGAAGAGGCTGGAGCAGCAGCAATTTCCGGAGAGTTTCACGAGCCAAACGATGAAGGACGTCGTGTGTCCCTTTTACAAGAGCACGATCGTGCCGTGCATCATCGACGGCATTGTCGACATCGTCGTGCGCGCCATGAAGAACTCTGACGGCTGCTGTGACCCGATGCTGCCGGCGTTCCAGCAATGGTTTGGCGACGACGTGCCAACGATGGCGGACAAGCTGCTGCAGCATGTTGGCAACATTATCTGCCCAACCAGGACCACAGAATCGTCGAGCACGCCGCAGTACTGTGCCCAGGCGATCGTAAACGCGTTCTCGCAAGTGGACATGGACATGAGTGTGGCGCTCAACCTGGGTCAGATCCCGAATTCCCAGGTCTGCGACGCGCTAGCCGGGAACACTTTCGTCAACACCGCCGGGGCCAAGACCAAGTTCTCGATCGCAAGCGGCAACGACATCGGCATCTGCTTCCAGCCGATTGACTATCTCCTGCGGCAGGTGCGCAACTACCCCCTAATGAAAACGGGCACGATGGTCTACGATTCCGTTGGCGCGAGCGTTGCTGTCTCGGATCTGTTTGCCGACGGCAAATGCATCAACGCGAACTTGCTCGTGCAGTGGGTGGGCTTGTTGAAGAATCCTGCAATGACCTTCTTTGGGGTTATCGACGGACTTGAGAGTGTCTTGGAAATGAGCTCCGACAGCTCCTCCCACGGCTCCTACTCGAACTACAGGTACACTAACTTGACGATCTCGGTGCCGAACCTACTCGAGTCGATTGAGGGCTACGCCAAGGGGCTGTGCATCCACTTGCCGAATGATGCGCCGTGCGCCTACAGCGGTGAGACGATCGCGTATCCGTATACAGCCGTGGCGTTAGCAGCGCAGCAAGCCTCGGCGGCGGTGACGACGAGCGGGCTCGGCGCCTTCCAGACGCTCGCGTTCGTGGTTGCTGTCGTCGTGATCGGAGCGACCACAGTGGCCTAGTGCGACTGCAAGGCGTTGCATCGAGCACTACTGAGAAGAACAAAAGAACTCATATGAACATTTACGATTCGTAGCCGCGAGCCAGTTGAATCTTTAATAATAACGCTATTTGGATATAATCTGCTGCACCGAGTACTCCAATTGTCTTGCATGTCAATAGTCCACATCCGTTGGACGCCATTGTGGTGGACACTCGTACCTACTTGTGTTCTAATTCAGTGCATTCGTCAGAAAGAACATTATGATATCCACCCACACGAGTAAGCACAACAGCGCACGAATATGAGCAGCCGGCATTTCAGCAGCCACATAACGCAGGGCACCAACTACCGTACGCTACACTGGAGTCCCACGGCAGCCATCCCACCGGCGTGCGTGTTCCACATTCCACACGAAGCCTCGCTAGACGGACGGGCATCTGGGCCCATGCCGAGAATGCGTTAGTGTGGCGGACTCCCACTGCCTCTCGAATGGCCTTTTCGTATCCTCCTTCGAGCTACAGTACGCACTTGACCTAAAGGTCCACAGCCGCGCTGGTGCTGCGATCAACAACACGGGCGACATTGCGGTCAACAGCTTTACCCAAAGTGAGCGCTGGCGCCAGAGCCCAAGGTAACTCTCGCACTGTCCATGCGGCAGCGAAGAAGAAGAAAGTTGGGCTTCTAGTCCCGAGCCAGCGACGGGGTCCGCGCGAGCGGCTCACTTGCCAATTTGCCGCGTTGGGCTCAAGCGATCGATCAGCAAGCAAACTACTCGTTGCTGCAACAACCATGAGCCCAGTGATCGTCGATGTCTCCGAATGGAACCCAATCGACTTCTGGGTCGACGCTGTGTGCCGCGACGACGAGCACGACATGCTCTTTGCGATCCAGTCTAAGGTGTCGCCGTCATCAGCGATGAGGTACGATCGCAAGCGGCGTTGCTATCTAAAGGAGTCCGTGGTGCTGTTCGGAGCGGCAGCAATGGTGTCGGCAGATCAAGCGGACACTTTGCTGGACGGCGAAAGCGTGAGTGTGCATCTCGGCGATGTGGTGGTGGGCGCTCCTCAAAGTTCCCAGCGTGCAGCAGCAGCGAACAAGCGCTCGTCCGGGTCCGCAGCGACTCGACCGCCTTGGCCACGCAAGCAGCGGGCCCCACGCACCGTCCAGCACGCCAAGGCGACTGACGCGAGTCGACGGCATGCGTCCACGTTGTAACAATATTGCGCCCATATCGTGAAGTAGCGAGCACACAAACTCAATGAATGAATAAATAATTAGTACGACTTGACGTATGTGTTGCATGAGGACCGGCATTTGTGTTTCGCAGCACAACAGTGGACGTTGGAGTTGCAGTTGTCTGGCGAGTCCCACTTTGGAAAGGGACAGGCGGCCATGAGGTCATCGAGTTACAATTTGATGACGCAGCCGCCATCGACAGCCGGGGGGGGGGGGGGGGGGGGGGGGGGGGGGGGGGGGGGGGGGGGGGGGGTGGGGGGGGGGGGG
>JAADVP010000607.1:0-17734 GCA_023335675.1 Globisporangium solare | reverse complement strand
TCATCGAATGCGGGAAAAAGTATATGCCCCAACAGCTTTTCGTCTCGAGAGCAGAATTACCAATTTTTAGCTTAAAAATCGCATTTTTGGCGTAATTATTCAAGAAAAACCGGTCGGCACATATTTATGGCGCGCACTGTAGGTCTACGCGTGGCGAGGAAACGTGTTCATAACTTGCTCCAGCAGCACGTTCTCGATCATCTGGCGGCTCGCCGTGATGTTAGCGGCCGTGGAGCTCAGCACAAAGTCCGTGATCGCGCCCACCTTCGGGTCCGAGTCGCGCAGCGAGTCGCCCAGACACACGGGCGTGAGGATGTCGCACTGCTGCAGCACCGCGTACTCGTCCGACAAGGTGCTCGGACGCTTGACCACGATGTAGCCCTTTTCGTGGAAGCGCACGCCAGCAAACGGCTCGTCCGAGAACTCGATCGGATCGACACACGCGCGCCACACGATCACGATGCGCTCGTCTTCCACGTAGCGCCGCAGCACCTGCTTGACGCGAAAGCTCCCGCGCGTGCTGTTTGCGTGGAGCTCGAGGTGGAAATGCTCCATCATTGTGTCGTCGGTCGTCGAAGGCGGAGGCACGGCCAGTCCCTATGCCATGGATACCGTCAACTGGGTGTCAGACGCCATAAACCATTTTCATTAGCAGATTGGGAAAATAACAGCAGCATTCGTTACCGTCGGCGACGCCTTGTTGTAGTAGAAGCGCGACGGCGTGCGCTCTTTCGCCGACACAAAGTGGTTCCACACCGCGGCGCCCGTCGAGCGCATGTCGAATGGCAGGATCTTGTTGGCGAAAAACTCGAGGTACATGCCGTTGCCGTCGTCGGACGTGCGCACCTGCGCGTCGCTGTGCGCGCTCTCCTTTCGGTTGAGCCCATTCGCAACGAACACTTGGTCCACCTCGGCGTACGATTGCGCGATGCCCGCAGCCAGGTCTTCGAAGATTTGTGCGTCCGTGCTCTCGACGGACAGCGGATGCATGCGATGGATATGGCGACGCTGAAGACACTTTTCGATCTCCTGTGGTGATTACGTCGCAATGGAAGCGCCGTGCGTCA
Organism: Globisporangium solare; assembly: GCA_023335675.1. Taxonomy (NCBI): domain Eukaryota; phylum Oomycota; class Peronosporomycetes; order Pythiales; family Pythiaceae; genus Globisporangium; species Globisporangium solare. Next base: position 16,667 of record JAADVP010000607.1, on the reverse strand, counting down.
ACCCCATGATTGCGTTGCAGTAGAAGAACAGCGCGTCAATTCTGTCGTCCCCCATAAACCGCGTTTCAACTGCAAAGCCAACGTACCTTGGTTGAGGTCTTCTTGACCAGCACGCCCTCCAGGCTTTTCGCGATCTTGAGCTGGTTCTCCAGCACGAGCTTCAAGCGGATGTTCTCACGCTCGGCGCGCATGCGCTCGTCGCGCTGCCGCTCCGCAAACTCCTGCCACACCTGCGCGCCAGTCACGTCCGGGTCGCCGTCCACCGCTACCGCGCGGCGTGTCGGCGCGAACGGCGTCACGGTCGTCGTCGCCACGGGCCGCGCTACAAGCGTGCCGCGGTTCTCCTGGAGGCTCTTGAGCTGCGCTTCGAGCTCCGCCACTTTGTTGTTCAAGTAGATCAGCTCCTCTCGCCGCCCGTCGCGCGCGTGGTTGGGTTTGACCTTGAACAGGATCTTGCCGTTGCGCTTGACCACGGCTTGCTTGGTCGCCGGCGCGACGGCGGAACGCACGTGGCGTCGCGGAAGGCGCGCGCGTGGCGGCTGCGAGCCCATGGCGAAGAGCGCACCGCTGTCGCTTGCATTGCCGAGCGGCGCCGACGGAGCATCTGCTTGCGTGTTATCGTTCCGGTGGCGGGAGGGGGACGCGGCGGAGGAGGGCGACGCGTCGGCGTCGGACGACGCGTAGTCGTCCACAAACGCCAGCGCGGCCTCGAAGGCGCGCTCCTGGTCGTCCTCGACGAAGAGCGGCTCCATTCTCTCTCTCACTCACTGTGTGTGTTCGTGTGCGCAGGCGGCTGGTAGGCGAATGGGCGAGTGACAAGTGCGCGCATGTCCGTCGTTCTGCCCATCTGTCTGTCTCGCCGACAAGGTCGGGCGCTAAATATGATATAATAGTAGTGTTAGAGAGGGATTCGGTGCCCAATTATGTCCAATTGTCGACGAGCATCACCTACTAAGTGAAAAGTGACAATACGGGTATGATTCTGTTGCGTTTAGTGACGGATAAGGAGCGCATGAGTGAAGGTCGATAGCTCCGATGTGTTTACTGCAAAAGCATTCAGACAGCCAGTAATCGAAGAAAGAGCAGTCAGGTCACGGATCAGGTCAGTGTGTCCATTTCTTCCAGCGGTCAACTATAGGTCAGAAAATAACAAGCTGGATCACGAAATGCATCGTACAAATAAAATTTGTTTCTTGGGTCTCAGGAAAAAAAAAAAACCTTTCATCATCATCATCTACGATTCGTTGATCAGCGCCGTGATCTCTTTGTAATCGGCAATGAGCGCGCTGAGCTCGTCCGAGTATTTCGTCGTCAGCAGCACCTCTTCCACGCTCGCGCTCGGATCCGACACTTTCTTGAGGGTGATCTTGTATTGGTGGTACGAGCCGCCGCTGTACACAACGTCCATGTACTCGCAAAACGCCAAGATGGCGCCGTCGCGGCCGAGGAAATGCACGCCATAGCTGTTCACGGCAAGCACAAAATAACTGGGCAATTCGACGCCGAGGCATGCGCCGACGGCATCGCGCTTGCTCCCGCCTCGAGAACTGCTCCCACCACGGTTGAGCAGTTTGCAAGGGAAAAATGCGGCCCCGTAGAGCCGATGGCGAGTGACTTCTTCGACGTACGCACGCTGCAGCTCGCTCGCAGGGAAGATGAGCCCTTCTTCGACCAGGTTTTCGCTTATAAACTGCAACACCAGATCTGCCCACTCCTCTTCGCTGTGAACGCCGTGCCAGTCGGACGGGATATAGTCAAAGACGTTCATCTCGAGCAGCTCTTCGGCCGATTCCGGCGGATCTTCGCCGCAGTCCACGGCGATGGACAGCGACGCGAGCCGCAACACCGAGTCTTCTTCAAGCAATGGCAGGTTGCCTTTCACGATTTCATCCAGCACTTGGATATACGTGAGCCGATCGTACATTTCGTCGCTGTACTGCAGCATGTACGCCGGGCTGAGTCGAATCTTGAGCACGAATCGGACCTCTCGACCACGAATCAACTCTTTCTCGAAAATGTCACCAAGGAACGCCTTGACGTTAAGGAATGCAGGAGCGGCAAGCAGCTTGTGGAAATAGCTCAGCGACGACGTGTTCGCGGCTGCATCTTTGCCACTAGTCTCATTGCTCTTCTCTGTGTCCGCACTGAAGTCGTCGCCATTGGTGCCTTCGTTGTGAGCATTCGTATTCAGAAGTATAGCCGCTGCTGAACCTCGTCGGCTTATAGACCCAGTGAATTTTTCGGAAATCGTAGAGAGACCGAGGAAGTTCGCAACGTGATCTTCGAGGCCCAGGAAGTGAGAGCAGATTTCGATCAGGTGCTCCACCGTCAGCTCTGGCGTGACTGGGAAAGCATCGTTCAGCACCGTGCCATCTAGCAGCTCGATCTTCGCGAGGAATGGCGGACGAGCTTCGAAACCTCGAATTTCTTCGATGCTTGGGATAAACCCAGTGGCGCCATTTGCGAGCAGATTCTCCAGTTTCATGAGCGAGTACGACGCGAAATTGCGCACTAAGCGCCAAAAGCTGTTCGATTCGGCGTGCTGGGCCTTCAAGAACATCAACACATACGGCTGCAATGTCTCGGACGGAGGGAACGACGTCGCACACATCGAGAAAAGCGACCAGCCGCGCGTACTGCTATCACGCTTGGGGTTTCGAGTCAACTGTTTCATGAGCTGTAGGTAGATTTCATCCACCACCGCTGGCTTCGCTAAGCCACTCTGCAGCACGAACTGAGCCAGCATTTCCCGATAGAACACGATACGGTCTCGCATGTATCCTAGAACGCACCGGTTAATCGAGAGTGCCAATTGGTTTGCACTCACATCGTCCAAAACAGACAGGCTCTGGGACAACGCACGCCCATCCCAGCATAGCTTCTTTGCCAACGCTTTTTCGGGCTGTGCGTTGTACCCGCGGAGATTTTCAAACTGGTTGAACGCCACGGCATCTTTTTCTTGCGCTTGACGCTGATTTTGCTCGGTCAGATCATTTCCGTCATCGTCTGGAACGCCGGGCCATCCGGTCGTATCCGATCGATTTCGTTGAATCTCCAGCAGCTGGGCGTCAAACTCGTCGTCCAGTCCTGTTACTGGGGCTGACTGGATGCTCCTTGTCTTCGTGCGGTTGCTCATCGCAGCCTTTTTCACCACTACGATCTTTTCTTCAGCTTTGACGAGCAGACGCTCGTTCACCCCAGCATTTCTTGCGGCCTGGATGTTCAGCTCCAAAGAGTTGACTGATATGGCTTCAGGTGGCATCACAAGCATAGATTCTAAACGCACCGCTGCGGCAACGCATGCTTCAAGCTGTCGGCGTAGTTTGCCAGCAGTAACCAAAACGTCTTCGTTGTCATCTTCGTGCATGTCTTTCGTTCTCGAGAACTCATCGATCACGCTCGACAAAAGACCCAGTGCGTCCTCTCGGATCTCGGCCTTTGCGTCCATTCGATTCTTCAAGAATTTGATCGTCGCACGAAGTTCATCCGTTTCGGTTAAAGCCGAATCGCTTTTCGAAATGGTAGTGTAATGCTCGAACAAGCTGCCAAACTGGGTCGAGCAAAACCCCATGGAGATCGACTGCTTGAACGCTTCTTCGACCGGTTTTGTATCCTTCGATGCCAGTGCAAGCTGGATGCTCTTCTCGGCTTGAAGAACCTTCTCTATACGCGCAACCTTCGAGTCAACGGCCTCTTTCAGCTCTGCAAGTACAACCAGCTTGACAGCGCGGAGGATTTTCACATCCGTCGCACTCCAGATCTGGAACAGATACTCTGCCTTCGTCGTCACTGGCTTTGGCGAAGTCACAGGAGCAGGAGGAGGAGCACTGACGCTCTTGGGGGTTGCAACTGGAGTTGGAGGAGCAGCAGGTGCGTCTGCATTTGCTGCCAATAGCTTCTCACGCTCTCTTTCTGCGTTCTTCAGATTGAAGTCCCATTTCGCAACACCGTTGTTGACAGCTGCTTCGATTGCTTCATTCAGCAACTCCAGATCCTGAGAAAGCTTCGCGATGCCAAGAAATTTGATCGTTTGCTTGCGCTCAGAGTGGGAGCTAATCGAGCTGAGCTGGTCACGGATTTTCTGCTCTGCGCTTTTAATCATGTCATTCGAAGGAACTCCCAACGCCGTCAAGCGATTGAGCACTTTTTCAGCAGCGATAAAGTTTTCCTCGTCGAGAGATTTTTCAAGAGCTGCGAGCAATGCAGTCGGATCAAAACTGGAGACCGGATTCTCAGGTTGAAGTGGAGCTGGCTTGCTTTCAGGTTGAACGATGGCTTCGGGGATCTGCAAACTCTTGAGACGGTCACCACCGAACGTGATGGCCAGGTGGGGGAATTTCGCTTCCAGCCCGAGCTCAATGGCTTTGATCATTTGCACATGAAGCACTTCGTAGATCTTGTCAGCATCGTCATCTTGGCCAATGCTCTCCGCGGCGTGAGTCAACTGATCGGTAACGCTTTTCTCCTCGAGAGCCCGGATAATCATCATCGTTGCAAGTTGGCGTTCCAAAGATTCGACAGAGGGCTCCTCTAAAGTGGCTAGCGCAGCCATGAGCGCCTCCGGATCGTTCTTCATGATGGATTCCCGCAGTCGCTTGTGGATCGCTTCAAGGTTTTCGTCGCGTTGCCGCTGCGCTGCTGTTGACAATACCGTTTTTCGCTGCTTCTTCATATGATCGATTTTGACCGACGGACAATACTTTTCAGTGATCCGGATCGCATAGTCGATGAGCGACGGATGGCCAATCTTGGTCGCATCCGCTATGACAGACTTCACATAGTCTTCCTCATCAAGACTTGAGATCATTCGTTTGCCCTCGTTCAGCACACGAATGTCGCTCGCGCTTGCTTTTCCCAGAATGCTCGTGCAGTTTGCTAGGTGCTGAATGATATCGTCCGTGTCTCGCTGTTTCATGGCTTGCTGCAGACCACGCATCACGTACAGCAACCGCGAGGACTTTTTGCGAAACACGCCGCGAAGCATGTTGCGCTGGATCATCGTGGCGCACGCATTCAGGTACAAAAATCGTGCCTTCTCCAGCTTTTTCGACTGGTGGCTGGTCAGGTACACTTTCAGTTTGCCGACCACGTATTTGTCTTCTTCTAGGACACCAATAGCAGAAAGCGAGCGAAGCAGTGACTCAAGTGTACCTCGATGGCCGCAGATGTTCTTGTACTGACGGAAGAAATGGTTGTACGTCAGATGCACAGTGTAGATTGATCGACTTGCAGTGATGAGGTCGACGAGGTGGCTTTGACGAATCTGCTTGAGCACGTAATCCGAGTCAAAAAGACCTTCCTCCAGCTCTTCATTCGGCTTGACGCATACCAGGAAATTCTTCCCCGTATGATTCAACGCATGCAGTAGGTCATCGGCTTGCTTCAATACATCGGACGACGCAGTGTCATTCGGACTCGACTGCTTCGCTTCCTTGGCCGAATTTATGGACTGACGAAACTTTGAAGATGCCGCTCCAGCTCCACGTGACGCCTTTTCGTTTGACGCGGCAGCCATCTGAGCTGCACCCACAGCGTGCAGCACGGCGTTGCTCGAGGAGTGCATAATTGCAGCACACGTAGCCGAAATGCTAAGCGTATTCTTCGCCGCTAGTCCCTTCCCGCTATACGTGACTTTGCCAGCATAGTGGTGAACCACAAACAGGAGCCGCCAGTCCTTCGACGGCGCCAGATACTCGTTCGCGATGCCGCCGCCCATGTTTGGTCGCGAGAGCGTTCGAGCGCTGTCGTTTGCAGCGAGGATCTTTGTCACGAGGTCTTCGTCGTTCGGTGATCGCATCTTGCTGTGGTCATTCAATAGCGAGAAAATGCCGAACGGCTCTCTCTCAAACAAGCTCAAGCAATCTTCTTGGTCGCTTGCGATATCCATGTTCGAATATGCTGTCAAGCGATTTTCGACATGCTGTGGCTCGTCGTCCAGGTCGGAAAAGTTCACAGCTAGCGTGTTGTGCACGTAGAAGCTGTGCACCTTTTCGCTCCAGTAGTTGAAGCAAAGCTGATCGAATCCGTTCTGAGACGATTCCAGATTCTCGAAACCCACAATATCCAGAACGTGAACGCCTTGCGAATTGATCACGATGTTGGACTTTTCGTATCGATCGAAAATGCCGCCAAGAATGCCGTTCAAGGTTTCGACGAGGAAGTTGAACAACGCTTCATACAGACTGCGGATGAACGTGTCTCGCGCGCGTCTCGCTTGACTCACAGTCACCACTTTCAGAGATGACACAGTCTTGTTCCCGTCCTTGGAGAAAAACTGACGTGTGCGGAAATAATTGTCGAGCACGACCGGTTCGACCTCAAGGAGCTTGGCAGCCAGCACGATCTGAGACGGATCTTTCAACGCACAGGACGCAGATTCGTTACTGTTGACGGACTTTCCGTCATTTTCTTGGACAAATTCGACATTTCCCAGGTGCAGCAGTGCCGCGAGAATCCGAATGATCTCGATACGCTGGCTTTTACGGATTCGCAGCGCAGAAAAGCTCGCCATCAAGTCACGGTAGTCTCGCGCGTCGAGCGCTGGGTCCGTCATTTCCGGATCAGCGGTCTTCAGGAGCTCAAAGTCGGCCACAGTTCGGTTCAGATCGACGGCGTCTCGCAGCGCTGTGTCTTGCTGCAATCCCGCCAAGATCTGGTAGAACACGTGAAAGTTGCGTTCATGGGGGCGGCATCCGATCACGCGCGATTTCTCGAAGTAGTGGGTCGTGAACCCTCCACCAATGACATGGCCGTGCTTGCCAAACTCGACCGAGATCATCTTGGCGAACCGCGACGAGTTGCGATTCTGCAGCGTCGACGCATTGCCGAAAGCCTCCAGGATGTACAGCGCGTGCAAGATCTGCTGTCCGATTGGGTGCAGCACGCCCGTGTCCGTTTGCGTCTCGGGCCGCACCGTGTTTTCTCCGATCTCACACAGGTACTGCACAATCAGTTTCGCAGCCTCCGATTTGCCAGAGCCCATGCCACCGAGCAATATCACAGCCTGGTCTTCGGCCGCGTCTTGCATGCAGCGAATCGCGTTCTGCGCGATCGCGAAGATGTGCGGCGGGGCTTCAGTGACCACGCCGTTCTCGAACAGCGGGGTCTGCTCACGACTCTTGTTGTACTCCTGCATGTGGTCCGGAGTGTAGATCGGAAGCGCAACGACAGGGTTGACGCTCACGAGCACGCGATCGACCCACGTGTAGATCTGCTCCATGCGATAGCGCGCACGCAGTGTGTACAGCACCGTGTTTTCCAGCTGCTCTTTCGAAAAGTATTCATTGCGACCGACGTCGCCCTACGCAGCAGTCAGTAATCAAAGGCACGCGCATTAAACCGTTAGCGCTGCCGCGTCTTCATTTTCAAAGCAATACGGTTAACGCATGCACTTACGTTCGTGGCCATGAGCGGAAGACTACTGAGGTCGTGGATATTGAGCGGCGGGAGCTGCTTTGGGTGGTGCACTGAGGGCAATTTCACGAGCGGCTGGCCGCGGATCTCGCGCTCTTCGCCGTCGTCCGTGTGGACGACCGTCACGAACTCCTCGCGCTCCGTGACGTCGTCCAGCATGTACCCGCTGCGTACGACCACAGCGGGCATGCTCACTGCTCCAGGCTCGTTCACCCACACGAAGTCCCCCTCTTCAATCGCATTGCTGTTGCTCGCGACACTCGAGTAGCTGCCTCGGTTCGCGTTCGAGTTGGTCGACGGCGACGCCAGCGGGTTGAACTTGGCCGATCCGCGGTACGGCCCCGCGGCGGCGGCGGCTGCTGCTGCTGCAAGCGGCGACGACGGCAGCTGCGCGTTGCCCCTTGGTTGGCGCGCTTGCTGCTGCCGCTGCTGCTGCTGGGAGGGGGACAACTGGTCGCGGTACGACGCGATGCGGTTGAAGTCGTCGCTCGCATAGCGACTGCTGCCTCGCTGCTGCTGTTGCTGTTGCTGTTGCTGATAGTACTGTTGCTGCTGCTGGAACTGGTAGTTTCCGTTGACGAAATGCGGCCCCGACGCGGGCGCCGGGGGAGGGCCGCCGCCGCCGTAGCTGCCGTATCCGCCGGAGGGCGCACTCACGGGCGTGAGCGACGACGCGGTGCCCCTGCTGCTGCTGCTGCTGTACGCGCGGCCGCCGTCCGCACTCATCGCTGCGCTTCTGCTTCTTCCGGTCGGGGCGGGCTTGACGCAGAACCCCAGCCGCGCGAACGACGACGCGACATAGACGGTACTGTGGAGACCCTCTAAAGTGATACAACTGGACCCATGTGCGGCAGTATGACATTAGAGAGTGCGCGAATGAAATTAGAGAAGTTTTGGGGCATCATACGCATCATGTGTGTGTGTGCATGCGGATAATCTACTGTTGCCTGTTGTTCTTGTTCTCTCTTTCTATGCGCTGTGTGGCTGCTACGCCAACGGCGTGCTTTGTCTTCTTCTTCTTCTACATATCGTCGTCTATTTGGCTTTTTTCTGCCTCTCTATTCGCTCAGGCGCACGACCTCGACGACCGACACGCTGTCGTTCTCTTTGAGCGCCGCCTTGAACTCCTTCTTCAGCTCCTTCTCGCTCTTGGACGACAGCTTGTTGGACACGATGTGCGCGAGGACCTGGGATCGGAGCTCGTTGGTCTCCAGCTGCTTGCTCGGCGCGCTCTTCAGCGTCGACTTGATCAGCTTGGCCCACATGAGTGGCTTGTCCGCCTCTTGCGTCTTGGACTTCTTGCTTTCCTTCGCTGGCTCGGCATCCGTTGGTTCCTCACGCTCCATGCGCTTCTTGCTCTCGGCACCGTTAGCGGCATCCGCCGCACTCGAGTCCTCTGCGGCGCTCTTTGCCTCTGATTCTGCCTCCTTGTAGTTCGCTTCGTACAGCTCCCATACTCGCTCCACCGTCTTCTGGTCGTTGAGCGCGATGCTGTTCTTCATAAAGTTCAAGAATTTGGCGCGCTTACGAGGCACGTTGTCGTATCCAGCGATGCGGTCGAGCACATTCTGGAACTTGGTGTCACCGCCAGCGCTCGCACTCTGCACGATGCACATCCAGCGCTCCTGTGGGGACTCCTTCTTCGCGTTCGGGCCCTTGGCCTTCTCTCTGTACAGACTGCCCTCGTACTTTTGCGCCTCCGAGATGCAGCTCGTGTGCGCCGCGTAGTCGTTGCCCTTGAACACGACGCTGCAGTCCACGCAGCTCACGGCCCAACAGTTGCGGCAGCGCGCCGCGTGCTGGTCCACCTTGTTCTTCTTCAGCGTCTCATTGCAGCCCTCGCACACGAAGAACACCATCGCGCCTACCTGCGTCCAACTGCGTCACTTGCTCGCAATGCTCGTCTGTGCCTTTGGACACACCTCGTGATGGCCAATAGATTCAGTTCCCCTTTTAATCCGATACGACGTCCATCCATCTACATTCGCAGGCGAATCAGATATGTAACCACCTTCGTGCAACATCCCTATCAAACCAAAATCTTGAAAAGCCACGACAACTAGGACTGCTTGAGCTTCGTCTCTGGCGCTTGTGACCTCGCGTCCAGCAGCCTCATTGCAATGACACCCCCGTTGCCCAGTACGAGGCCACCCACAACGACCACCCACGGCGTCCATCGGATGACCAACAGCACACAGTTGAGCAGAACAAGGGCGCAGATCTTCCACTTGAGCTCCCAGGCATCGACGACATCCAAGTAAAACGCAAAGAGTGACGAAACGTGACCACCGAGCAAAGCGTGGCTCGTAGCGCTGCGACTCGCCTCTTTGATGACGACTGGGTTGGTCACTTCGGGGCCGAGCTCACCGTCGGATGCAGATTGGTCTCCATCTGAGTCGCCGTCGTCGCCATCTTTGCCATGGTCATCCTCGTCTTCGTCTTCTTCGGACTCTTCTGAATCGTCCAACTCGCCTCCTTGGTCGCCTTGAAGCACAGAGTTTCCCGCTTTTTGGGCTAGAGACGAGCCTCGAGTGCCATCTTGTCTGTTCACATCCGCATTGTCTTTGCTTCCTGAACGCCGCCGCTTCGAGAGCTGTGCAGTTAACAGCGCCGTGGAGATAGCGTGCTCCCACTCGTTGTACTCTGCGAGCGACGGTGCACATACCTTCCAGCACCGCTTTCGAGTCCGAGCTACAAACATAAATGGCGTCGGTGCAGCCTCTTCGCCGCTTGTGATCGCCAGAGACGCACTCTTGTGGTTCAGATTGAGCTTCGAGATCGAGAGCCCTCTTCTTGCTGCGCTTTCGGAATCGTAATACCGCAAGATGCACTTCCGCGTGTCCAACACAAACCACTTTCGATACCAATTGCGGCCACGGAACTTGATGTTGCGCTCCACGATGAGCGAACCGGCCTTGTACTGCTCTTGCTGGTGGCTTGGCTTCCCCGACACAAACGGCTTCGTGATCAGTGAGATCGACGTGTTCATGATTCGTCGTGGATACAACGCATGGTTTCGGTTCTTCTCAATGTACCCTGATCGACGGCCATCACTCGTCGACTGCTGGGTACTGGTGAGCTCAGCTCCGCCATTAACAGGTAGAGTTGCGTCAAGTTTCGCTTGCTTCACTTCTGCCCAGTAGACCAGCACCTTGCCTTTGCTCCAGGTGTACGTATTGTCCCAGTTGAGCGTGCAAGTTCCTGGCACCGTGCACTTGTAGAACCCCTTGACAGGCTTCACCTGCGAGTCCTCTCTCGAATAGACTCGTATTGTATCGCCATTGAACGTCGCGCTGAAGCCAATGTTGTGCTTCTTGGTAGTAAACTGCCAGGAAACGACATCGCCAGCGCTCGAGAGGTTCACGCTCACCGAAAATGATTGGCCAGCACGAACGGTCACAATCGTCCCAGGCAGCCCTTCGAGCATCTTCACCGATGGGTTCACGTCGTCTTCGTCGCAGTCGTCCGGTAGATGGGAGTCGTCGAGGAACTCCCGCAGGGTCTTGGACTGTCGGATCTCCAGGAGCTCCAGCAACTGCTTTAGATACTGGTTCAGTTCCTGTATAGATAGTCAAAAGCCCACGAAGCCAATACTTGCTGAATAAAGAAACGCAATCAATAATGGACATGCATGCAGTGCTATGGGCACATACGTCTTTCTTCTGCTCGATGTACTCGTTATCGTATCGTTTTTTCCGCATGGTCGGCAACTCGCGCGGAAAGTCGGACTTGGGGTATTTTTTCTGGAGCTGCAGCACACGAAGCAGAGCGTTTGTTATCAGTCACAACGGTCCCTTTAATGGCATCTCCTCGTGCGAGCAGCAGCCTGCACGCACCCTGGAATGCAGCGCCGTGAATTGCTTGTACGTGCGATACACTTGGTGGTCGGTCATCGCGTCTTCAAACTGCGCATGGACCGTGAACAGCGCAAAGAATGCCGCGCGGTCGGGCATGTAGCGCATCGGATCCAGCGCTTTTTTCTTCGGCGACGTGCCTTTCTCGATCGTGTGGCCCCCGATGCGGCAGCTCACAAGCACGTGCTTCGACATGCGCGCAGTCTCCGCTGTGTGCGCCGCTGACGGTGCTGCTGCTGCTGTCTCTGATGTCAGGATTGCGTCCTTCTCGCGCGTCGCTGCCGCAGCCGCCGCCGTCGCTCTCTTCGCGTAGCCAATGCTCTCACGAACACCATCATGTGCACCGTTGCCGCCATTGGCCGGGCCCGCAGCGCCAGCGCTCCTGGCGCCGTCATTGCCGCCGCAGTCGAACGAGCTCCGCTGGAGCTCCATTTTCGAACCTTCCTTGTGTTGTTTCGTGTCTCGTCAGGGGAAAAAAGCTCCAGGCTGCCCACATGGTGGCCCAGAAAATGTGGAGCGCTCCGCTAACTCACTGTTGGTGGTACACATGTGGAGCGCTCCACAAATGTAAAAGAGAGAGAGAGCTCTATTTGAAGCATTAGATCGCGACATGGCTGCTGGCTGCTGCGACTCCAAGCATGGAGATTGGAGCAGAGAGGCGCTTGACGGGCGCATCCACCCCCATGTCCACCGAAGCACACGTCTGTGCGTCCATTTGAGACCCTTTTCGTCTCTGTCGCAGCCGTCGCATGACGCGTGTGCAGTTTGTTTGCTGGCATCCCGCGATCACCCAGGCATTTCCTGCCTATCGCGTCCCGAATGCAACCATTTCATACCTTTTCGCGCCCTCTTTCTGGTTCAAAACAATCACCAACACACCGTTTTCTGTTCCATATCCTACCTTCTTTTGCTTGATTTGCCACAGTATATCGCTCCACTTCGTCGGGTGGTCCTACCTCTGGGCCCGCCGGCTCCCTTAACCCAATCAGAAGCAGCACTCCTCCTGTCCTACCTACCGGGTCCCCTCTTCCGCATACTGCTTGCTGCCTGTGCACCTCGCTGCATGCGGCGCTCGCTCGCTCTTCAGCCGCAGTCGTGAATTTCCCGCCAAGTACGCAGCAACAAGATGATCCAGATCAAGAGCCCCGAGCAGTTCAACAGCGCCATCCAGGTGCAGGACGACAAGGTCATCGTGGCGTCGTTCTCGGCGCCGTGGTGCGGCGGCTGCAAGACCGTGGCGCCGCACGTCCTCAAGCTCGCCGAGGAGCTCAAGGGCACGACGTTCCTCAAGATCAGCGCCGACGACGACGGCCTCGAGGAGTTCTGCGACGAGATCGAGGTCGACGGCTTCCCGTCCTTCCGCATCTACAAGAACGGCGAGCTCGTCGACGACTACACGGGCTCCAAGCCAGAGAAGGTGGAGGAGTTCATCCGCAAGTACGTCAATTAGAGACGCCGCACGTGGCAGAAGCCTCTGGGCGCCGCACTGCACGAACAACACTGTCGCATGGCATTATTGCGGCGGCCGCATATTGCGCATTCCACAAAATTGCGCACAAGTAAATTCATCCCAGCATAGGTATATAAATGTATTGATTATCGTCCTACACGCCTTTCATTTGTTTTTGTTTTTCTTGCTTGTGCACTACTGATGCACGCGCGACTGAGGCGCATGACGCGTTCATGGGTCGTTAGCAATACACGATTCGCGTCACTCAAAATTTGGGAAGGAAGAGCGTGGGACGCATCCTCCTCCCTCGCCTTCGTGCAAAGTTCAACGACGGCCTCACTTTCGAAATCACGCTCCGCCGCACACGTCGGCACCAAGAACAAGAACACAAGATCGCAAGCGGGGACCCAGCAGCAGCCATGAGCGCTGCAGTCCACAAGCGTCCGCTCTTCTACTTTATCGGCGACTCGCTCACGCAGGACGGCGGGAACCCAACGAACGGCGGCTGGGCCACGCTGCTGCAGCACAAGTACATCCGTACCGTCGACGCCATCAACCGCGGGCTCTCGGGGTACAACACCAAGTACGTCGCCATCATCTGCGCTTATGGAGCAAAGCGTGTATGGATCTCGCTTTGTATTGACGATTGCTCCAATATGTAGGTGGTTTGTCAAGCACGCGCTGCCTGTGCTCGAAGTGGAGCTCGCGACCGAGTTCTCGCCGTCGCTCGTGACGCTCTGGCTCGGCGCGAACGACGCCGCGCTGCTCAGCGGCTCTGAGGCGTACCAGCACGTGCCCGTCGAGGACTACAGCGCCAACATCGCGCTCATCGTCCGCGCGCTAAGGGCAACGCTGCCCGCGCACGCCAAGATCCTGCTCATCACGCCGCCCGCAGTCGTCGACGCGGCGCGCCGGGCGTGCTCCGCAACTGGCAGCGACCTTGACCGCAGCAATGAGGGAACGGCGGCGTACGCGCGCGCGTGCGTGGCCCTCGGGCAAGCGGAGCAGCTCGCGGTCCTGGACCTCCACACGTTCTTCAATGCGGCGTACCCGGACGAGTCGGCGCGCGCCGCGCTCTTCAGCGACGGATTGCACTTCTCGGCCGCGGGCAACGGCGTCGTCGCGCAGCAGATCGTGCTTAAGCTGCAGGAGATCTACGGCGCCGCCGACTTTGCGCGGCTCGACACGTGGCAGTTGCCCAACTGGCGCGACTTTGTCAACTCGTAGGACGCGGCGCATCACGAAGCCGTTGGAGCTGCTGCTGCTGTCGCCTTGGTCGCGTCCAAGAGGTACCGCGGATTCGACGGCGCCGCGACTTGAGCTGCTCGATGATCTGTAGGCAAAGCAAACAGTCGTGACGGCGGTCACACACAGGAGTCGCAGTCACTATGTCGTGCAAATACAAAGCGCTACCTGTCGGATGATCGCTTCCATCTTGCGGTTCGAGATGAGGCTGCGGAAGTGCGGGCGGCGCGGCCGCTCGAGCGTCTGCGGATCATTCAAACACAGGTACGTGCCACAGGTGAGTGAATGCCCATTGCTCCTTCGTCCACACAAAAAAGCAAACCAGCAAGAAAGCGTACGAAAAACTCTTTAAACTTGTCGAGCACGTCGATGTGCTTGATCTGCTCCTGGTGGCGGTGGAAGTGGAAGAGCTCGAGGTTGTACCGGTAGAGCTCGGCGCGGAACGACTTGCGCTTCTCGCGCAGCTTGTCGCAGATTGTCTGCCAGACGAGCGCGGCAGGCACCTTGGGGAAGTCCTTGAGCAGGTCCACGACGTAGTAGTTGAGCTCGCCCTCCGCCACGGTCATGCCCATGCGCGTGCGGTTGCGCATGGACCTCACGCGGGCCTGGAGTTTGCCTGGTTGCGGTGCCGCGGGGCTGCGCGCGCTGGTAATGGGGCTGCTTGTCGCTGCGAGATGCGACAACGAGCCCGAGGCGAGCGAAAGGGACCCAGCGCTGCTGTTCATGCCTGCGAGCATCGTGAGCGAATGCAAATTACCCTCAGGCATCGTGGGCAGCAGCAACGTGCTGCTCCCGCTGTGCGGCGCGAGGATGCCGCTCTGCATCGACACCTGCACGAGGTCGCCCACGGACGCATAGAAGCTCCCGCTACTGCCGCTGCCGGGGTGCTGCTCATTGCCCGCATCGTCCACGATGATGAACGAGCCGCTGCTTCCAGCACCAGCAGGCCCCGAGATACTGTTGCCAGTGCCCCCAGTGCTGGCGCTGCCTGGCGCCGCACCCATGCGCTCGAGCTTGTCCTTCCACGACTGGATCTCCGTTGGCATCGGACTCGCCGACGTGAGCAGCACGAAGCGGAACGCGCCCTGGCAGAACACCATCAGGAACGGCTTCCAGCGCGCGTTCGAGTAGTTGTGGTACGCCTGCAGCGACGCGGACGACGCCTCGTGTGCGGAAGACGCTGTCGCGTCGAAGAGCGACGCAAAGTCGTCGTCGTGGTCGCCGCCGCCAGCGTCGTGGAAGTGGCAACGAAAGTGCTTGACCTCGACCAGTAGCTCCTTTGCGTCACTGTCGGCGTCGCTGTCAGCGTTGCCGCTATTGTAGCCACGTAGGTAGCCATCGGACGTGAGCACAAAGCAGCCAGTGAACCATTTCTTCTGGTCTGGCAGATTCAGGAGCTTGTGTAGCGCCATCTCCGACGTGGCGTGGCTGCCTTCAGGAACGTGCATCACGCTGCTGGCATGAGAGCCGCCAGACGGCGGGTGGAAGATGCGCTGCAGGTGCGGCATCTGGTTAATGTACTCGAGCCGCAGGCGCGTCTCGACGTTGATCCACTTGTGGTACAGCGCTTCCTCGCGCGCGCACCATAAGCTGCACGTGACGCCACCAGTGCTGGATCACCATGATCTTGCGCTTGATCTTCTTCATGGCGATCGCGAACTGCACGTCGATGGACAAGCCGCTGAGGAACCGCCGCAGGATGCTCACGTGCGCGGCCTTTTGCCGGAATCGCAGACAGAACGAGTTTTTGAAGATCATGTGCCTGGCGTACGCGACCGAGCGCGCGTGGTCGAGCCGCTGCCACTCGATGAACACGAGCTGCTGCACGTGGCGCTGCTTCATGGCGCGGATCTGGCGTAGCAGCGTCACGAGCTGGTGCAGCCGCACGAGCTGCATGCTGACGCTGCCGACACATGCGAGCGTGACCCATCCGCGCAGCGTGTGGTGGAGCCGCTCGTTCTCGTGGACCGACTTGGCCGCAGCCACTGCTGTTGTCGTCGCAGTCGACGCATTGGAGCAGACGCCATTGCCGGACGCTTTGCGCACGAGCGCAGCTTTCGCCGACTGGTCCTGTGGCTCGCATAGCGTCACGACAGGCTGCCGACCCACACTGAGAAAAATAGTCGAGCGGCGCTTGAACGCCGTCGTCAGCGTGAGCTCATTGCTCACTGCAGGATCGTCGTCCGAATCGTCGTCAAGGCCCCCCTTGGCCGCGTTTTTGCCTTGCAGATGACGGCATCGCGCGCTTCAGATCCGCTGCACCGTGTGGTGCTGGTCTACCTCGGTCTTGTTCTTCTCCACGTAGTCGATCTGCTACTGGCAGTGCTGTTGCCGGGACTGCTCGGCGCGCACCGACGCGATCGTGCGGCGTGCGTGCTCAGTTCGGATGGTCGCTCTGCGGCGCGTTCTTGTCGAGGAACGAGCTCACAGGCACATAATAGTAGCTCGAGACGACGTTGGCCGTGGGCGATACGAGCAGCGCAGCCTCAGTCTGCCTCGGTGTCTGCGAGAACACGGCGACGGCAGCCTTCCGCGTCGTAAGCTCGTCGTTCGTGAGGTACTGTCCTGGTCCGTCGAAAAGGTCTCGCGGAAGCGGTCCGAGGTACTGAACTTGACACACACCGTGGTCTTCGGGCGGATGTTCGCGACGTCGTACTGGCCTGGACCGAGCGCGAAATGGTCCTTGGCGATGCCCCCCCCCCCCC
>JAADVP010000606.1:0-17748 GCA_023335675.1 Globisporangium solare | reverse complement strand
CAATTTGCACGCTAGCGCGCAAAGCTCCCTCTCTTCCCTTTGGACACAGCGTTACCGCTGTGCCCTTCCTCTCACCTGCGCTTCCTCACCACACGTGTACGTCGTGTAACGAGTCCCGTTACAAGTCTCGCTTCGTACATGCAGTGGCTTGCTTGGCCATCTTTCTCGTAGGCCGATTCACACAGAAAACTTGAAGAATGCGGCCCTTCTTGGGGAGCGCCTATTCGACAGCAGCGGTGAGGCGCGGAAACCGCTGTAACAGCCGCCCCTTCACTTGGCGAAGGTACTGCATGACGCTGTGACACGCAAGAGTTTTGCCTCCCTTGGTCCTGTAATGCGCTAGATACATGCCGAAGCGGTCCATCAATGCGACAAATACATCATCGGAGGGATCTCCGCGAACAGCAGTGTCGACATCTGGCATCTATATCGCCTCCTCGTCGATAAATCGCTTGAAGACGTTGACGGATCCGTCCTTTGCCTTCTTCGTGTTGGTTGGCTGCAAGTCTGCAAGGCTCATATTGTTGGAACTGGCGCAAATATGAAAGTGTTTCTCGCCAGACTTGTCTTTTGTATGCGCATGTTCATATTTTTGATTCCGCTTCGACAGAATATGCTGGAATGTATCGGTGGTGCTTAAACACCGCAGTATTCGTCACTGATTGGACAAAATCACTGCCAGGTCGATGGCGGTTGGTCCATATTATTGTGTCGCGCATTTGACTGGACAAAAAGACGCATAGGAAGATCAAGTGCTGTCGAAATGTTGATTATATTCAACTATAGAATTTTCAAGTGATGTTGGAATATTGATCGTATTCACTCGTAAATACGCCAATATCGTAATGGACCTAACCCGAACAATCATCACTCAGCTGGGTTTTGGAGCGGTGGTCTAAACTCATAATCGTGGCATGATTACTCGTCCTAGGATTAGTCTGAACTGCTCCTCACTAGCCAAACACGCATCCCACACGCATCCGGTTGACCAGAGCGACATGGCAGGGACGGCGCATCCTGTAGGCACATTTGCGTACAATGGCGAAGCACCGCTGATGCCACCGACAGAGGTGGCCTTGTCGACCGACTTGACGCCGCTGCTGCTGTCGGAACTCGAGGAGCTGCTCGCCACGCCGCTGCATCAAGGGAGCGTGGTGAAGCAACCGCGAAGGACACGAGCTGTGAGCCGAAGGAGTCCTTTGCACTCGGCTTTGGGGGACGACGAGACGTCCGGCTCGTCAGACGCGCCACTGCGCAAACCCAAACGAGCATATTATGCACTGCAAAAGGTGAGACCGTGTCCGTGCTTTGACTGGCTTTGTACCGCGCTGGTTTTCACATCATATGTGTCGATGCTTTAATTGTGCCTGCTTTAGGAAGAGAAGCAGGCACTGGCAAAGGAAGTAAAGCGGTTGGAGTCTGTCAAGGATTTTCTGACTGGAGCGGCGGCAGCAAACCCGCAAACGCTGGTCGAAAAGGTGCGCGCGAACGAGGCCCTCCAGCAACTCATTCGAAGCCAGCAGTTTTTGGTCGTGCGCGCACAAGCGGCTCTTTCGGGATTTAACGTGCGTACTTGTATTAAAGCACGCGTCTCGCTTGGACCCGTTCGTGACGCTTTATGGCGGTGCTTTGTTTTCGTGCAACTAGATCACGCAAAATAGCGCCCTGGAGAGGTTCATTCACCTGAGCAGCGACTGCACCCAGCGCCGGGAAACTCTTCGCGCATTAAAGGCCGAGGCTCTGCAAGATGCCGAATCGTTTATCCAAGAACGCATTAGGTTCCTCGATCCAGTGAAAAAATACTACTCGATAGAAAATTTCTCCAAAGCCAATGGTGACATGTGTCTGATCGGCTTTGACATCACGCCGCTTTCTGGGGTTACAGACGTGAAACGAGTGATGTACGCGATGCGACAGTTCTTTTTCAACATGGAGATCACATGGACTGAGACATCGAGAGAACTGATGATCCGCGAAGGCGAAGATGGAGTCATCGACCCGAGCATCATGCACCAACGCTTCTTACGGAAGACAAGCTCGGGGCTGCAGATCGAATCCAACGGCGTCATGTTCACAGAGTTTCGAGAAGGCAATCCAGATGCAGATGCATTCAACGAGCGCATGGACTCGGCTATTCTGGTTGCGCATTATGTGGACAACGATGAACTGTACCCGTACAACCCGAAGGAGAGATTGCGTCACGACATCACAACCGCGATCACTGTGAAAGCGTATCCGATCAAGACGGACAAGAAGAAAAAGCTCAAGACGAGCGTTCGAGATGCCCAAGTCGCTGAAGCCACTGCAGACAACGAATTCGTCGTGGTCTTCACGCGCTCATTCCACACGACCTTGCACCATTCAGAGATTATAATGTCCAGCAACATTGAGGACGAACTGAAGGTCGGCACTTCGTTTTGCTATGAAACGATGCTGAAATCCGTGACCGATCTTGTCCACCACGCGACGCTCAATTGACACCTTACACATATTTGGCTTTATAACTCGACAAAAACAGAGCATCTGCGTGATTCTCGGAGGTTTTTGCATATTTCGACGATCGTTGCGACAAAGTTGGAATTCTGGGAGGACAAGAAACCTTGGCTGCCTGCTCCCAGTCATCTTTGCGACTGAGGTCGTTCCATTTCGCTGTTTCAGGGCCGTGCCCCAGAGCGCTAGTCTAACGTAAATGGGTAGTAGCACGAGACATTGATTTTCCATTCGCCCATGAAGAAGTAAGCGCTTTTTTCGTCACTTCATTGTCTTGATCTTCTTCCAAGAGCAAAAATATATTATTTATGGCATTCTATAAAATGTGAGACCTCTGTCAAGCCAGCTCTCTTTGTCTATCACTATATTCTCGTTATAATGATAATTTAGTACTTGGATTCAGCAGGTCCAGTACTCTGTTGCTTCGCCTGAAATAATTGTAAATATCTCTAAAATGATATCATGTTGCTCCTCTGTGCACCTTTTCGCACTTGTTTGACCAAAGAAGGCATGATGACGTTGGAGCTCGATGACGACGACTCCCTTGCATCGCTCGCGGAGCTGCTACCGGAGCACTCGATCGCCCTGCAGGGCGACGACGACGTGCCGTCGCTCTTGTTGGCCCTCGGCGGCGAAGAAGCTGCCGCGTCGCCGCCCCTGACGCAGGAGTCGAATGTCACGGAGCTGCTCGGCGCGACCGAGTACGAGAGCTCCCGCTCGAGCTCCGACAACAACAGCAGTAGCACAGCGACGGTGGCGCCCACGGACGCTGGGGTCACGACCAATAGTAGCAACAGGAAGCGGCGCATTGCAGAAACACGAGCCACCGAGCCCGAGGGCGACAGCGCGCCCAAGACCCGCCGCTCGCAGTGGTATGCGCTTCAAAAGGTACGGACAATCGGGCTTTCATACCTGCGGCGCGACAGCACCTGTGTAGCTCATTGTGCGTCTATGATTGCCTGTGTGGCTGGCTGTGAGGCTCACAGAAAGAGAGAGCAGCGCTTTTGGAAGAACTACAATACTTAGAAGCGCGGGTCGAGTTCCTGCGCCATCTGCCCGAGAACTCGACCGCCGATCGCCTCGCAATGCAAAAGATGCGCGAAAACAAGATTCTCCGCGACGCTTCGCGGAGCCAGCAGTTTGAGCTTGCGGGCATGCAGTCTGCAATCGCAGGCTACACGGTGTGTTTGCCCTTTGGCTTCAAGCAAGAGCTTCCAGGTCATGTGTTCCCATTGAGATGCAGTGTTCTGCTTGCTGTATGCCTCTTGTAGGTCGCGCAGCAGCACGGTCCGTTCCAGCGGTACATCAAACTCGACACTAGTATGGCCGAACGCAATACGACGCTCGCCTCTCTGAAAGAACAGACTCTGCGCGACGCCGAGCGATACATTCACGAGCGCTCCCGGTTCCTTGACGTGACCCAGAAGTACCTGACTACCGACAAATTTACGATGTCGAACGGCGACTTTTGCGTGTCGTGCTTTGAGACGATGCCGTTTCCCGGGCTCTCGAACGTCAAGCAAGTGTTTGACGCACTGCGGTTCTTTTTCTCCAACATGGACATCAGCTTGACCGAATCGTCGGGGGAACTGGTGACCCGGGAAGACGGCGACGTGACCCGCGATCAGAACGTGGCGCACCAGCGGTTCCTGCGTATGACGGCCTCGGGGTTCTGCATCGAGTCGAACCAGGTCATGTACAGTAAGTACGTGGGCCACGACCACGAGCACGGCTTTGACCGCGAGTACGCTGTCATCGCCATGGACTTTGTCGACGACGACGAGCTGCACCCGTACCTCACTGACGAGCGGCTCCGTCAAGATCTGACCATCGCGCTCACAATGAAGACGTATCCTCGGAAAGTGAGCACTGTCGGCGGCCACACGAGTCCAAACAGTGGCGACGACGACGACGGGCAGTACGACATTGTTGTCTGTCGGTCGCTGTTCTCGAAGCTGCACAACTCGCCGCTCACAGTCCCGCCGCAGGTGTACCACAACGTGGTCTGGGAGGCCGAGATGTGCTCGAAGGAGATCCTGCGCGCCGTGTACGACATCGTCAACAAAGAGTGAAAAGAAGAGCAGGACGCATCCCACCACAGAGAGGACGACTCTTTTATAATTGCGCTAGAGTAACACACTCATCGTCTGCAGCAGTGTTGTTCAACTCTCTGAAACAGATCGTCTAGGTGTGCTTACCGCGCGCGTTCGGGAGGGGGGAAAAAGACCCCGTCGACTGTCTTTGCAGCCATTTACCGTCACAAAGCAACGGAACCGCGGCGACTTCGAGACCCGAGTGATCACGTGGTAGCGTCCCGTTGGGTGCCAGCTTTTGTGTTTTGCCCCGCAAAAGCAGCACATGCCGCGGCTGCTGACACGAATAACCAACCTTCCGCGCTTCAAAGCTTCGCGTTCCCACAAGAGAGGAAGAGAGCAAGGGCCAATTTTTATGCGCGATTGAAGTTTGGGGGTAGTGGGGACGCGCCAAACAGTACAGTGCGTCAAAGATGGTGGGTGGCAGACGGACTCAGAGCCCACGTCTCTGCTGCGAGGGTCCTTCCGCAGGCACTGCGTCCTGTGTGCAAGAGCAGATTCACAGAGCACCTGTAACGAAATGAGCTGCTCCATGCTGCTGGGCTCACTGTGGCGGGGTGTGTTGCCCGTCGCCGCACATAGCGGCGGATGGCACCAAACACCACAGGGGGAGGGGCTCGCAGATCGATTTTTGCCATCCACGTGCGACCGTCAACAGATCAACAGCGCCGAGCGTCGGGCGAACCGTAAGCCCCTTCATGTTGACGCCACGGCGCTGAGCGACGCGAAACGCAGCACCACGCAGGATTGTGCTCACGACTAGGCCTGCCATTTGTAGTACTCCTACGAAACCTGGTGAACATTTTAAACTTGATGCAGATAGATTCAAGGATAATTATATATTGGGTGTCACTTTAACTCTATTTTTCTATACAATCTTATTTCTTATGTTTGATGGTTGTCTGCCTGGTGGGTACTTGTTTATGATCAGACTTGAGATTTTGTATGAAAACAAACTGCAAAGGCTTTCTAACTTGATAATGATGCGCCGATGATGCCTTTTCCGCGATTATGCCACCTCCCCAAACTATTTTAACGGTCTGGGATTGGTTAATTTACTCCACAATCCGCGCTCATTGGCCTGAAATGCGGTTCAAGCTATCCGCAGTCCATCCCGCTCTGTACCCAGAGCCTACCAAACAGCATGCATGGTGCCTTGCACTTGGGAACTGTAAGCGCTCCTCCACCGTGCTGTGGCTGCGTCGCGCATCGACATGTCGCACGTATGCTATTGCGTAGGTTTCCCCGCCCACGTTTACGCCGCCGTTTACGCCCTCCCCCTGCTTGAACCGTGTCACACCCGCACTCGCCAGGAGCTCCAGACCACGCAAGCGACAAGCAGTGATGGCGCCCCCGCGCGCGGCGTATTCGCCTCGTAGACCCACCGCCGCTGTGCCTGCGGCCTCCGCGCCGCTCGCGTGGCGACGCTCGACGACACTCACTCGCGAATCTGCCATGCAGACCGCAACGGCGACGTTCCCGACCGACAAGTTCCCTCCCACCGCACGCCTGCTTTATGACGCCGACCTGCGGCCGGGCTTTAGCATCTCGTCGCCGCCGATCCGGCCCGCGGTGTCAGCGACCACAGGCCAACCGCGACTGCTGCCGCGGATCCTGCCGATGATTCCGACCGAGTACGGAGCCGCGCAGCAGCAGCAGCCACTCGCGCAATCGTTCGCGAACTTTACAGTTGCAGACCACCCAGGAGGGTTTCCGGCGCTGGGGCAGAATGCGCCGCCGTGCGACCCCGTGCAGTCGTTGCTGTCGCTGCTCCAGGGCACACAGGGCCTCCCGCAGAACCATCACAAGCGCAGCTGCTCGCCCGAAGACGACGGCGAGGATGGCGAGGGATCGCCATATGGAGGCCCGTGGACGCCCGAGCGCAAGCGCAAGAAGACGAAATCCAGGAAGCCCACGTACCTCGTGCGCAAGGAAGAGAAAGACTTGCTGCTCGAGCAGGTCGAAAAGCTCACGGCACAGGTCAGCTTCCTGCGCCAGCGCTGCGGCATCACCGAGTGGCAGGGCAAGGACCAGCAGCTGCTGCAGAAGGAGATCGCCAACAACATGCTGCGAGAGGCGGTGCGCAACCAGCAGTTCGCGTTCCTCAGCGCCCAATCCGCCATGTCTGAGCTCGTGGTACGTGCTTCACCTCTGACGTAGCTCTTGGCTCCGGGTGACTAACAAACTTGTTGATATGTTGATGGCAGACTGCACCGGAGCGATGCCCCCTCGACACATACATCCACTTAGACAAGGACTGGACGAAGCGCCGAGAGACGCTCGTGGCCATGAAGGCGCAGAAGATCCACGACGCGCGCCAGCTGCTAGAGAAGCGCGTGCAGTTCATGGACTCGACCAAGGAGTTTAACGAGGACACGTGCTTCTCGACTGAGGCAGGCGACTACTGCCAAGTGAGCTTCCAGACGATCCCGTTGCCAGGCGCCACGAGCGTGCGGCAGGTGTACGACACGCTCCACTTCCTCACGCAAAACATGGAGCGCACGATGAGCGCGGCCATCGGCACCGTAGTCACGAGCGACGGCGACGACAACTGGGACAAGACGATCCTACACCGCCGCATGGTGCACTCGAACGTGCACGACGTGCTCACCGAGTCCAACTTTGTGGTGTTCACCGACTTCATCAACGACCCGAACCAGTGGACCAAGAGCAGCGGCGCTGGCAGCAGCTATGGCCGGTGCGTGCCCAGCAAGGAGCTCGGCGTGGTCGTGATCGACTACGTCGACGAGGATGAGCTCTACCCGTACCGGTCGCGGCAGTGCATGCGCCAGGACGTGAGCAGCGTCATGACGCTGCGCGCCGTGCCCTGCAAGCCCAAGTCGGGCGGAGAGTCGCAGCCGCAGGAGCACGTCGTGATGATCACCAAGTGGATCATGCTCAAGCTGCGCCACAACAGCGAGATCGAGATCTCGAGCTTGAAGATGCAGGAGCTCAAGGACCGCGTGGCCGAGATCGCCAACGCGATCGTCCGCGCCATGAAGGAGTCGCCGATGACGCCCTTGAGCTCTGCTGGCAGTGCCGCGAGTGAGCGCGAGCAGCCCGAGCTCTCCGGGGCAACGTAAAGTAAGTAATAGGAGCACTAGCGCAAATAGGAATCAGCAGATAGCGTCGAGATTTTTGGGTTGCAAAGAGGCCGCCCGCAGAACGGCCAGAAAAATGTACAATAGGACGACCGCCAACTGCTCTCTCGATCGAGTCTCTTATCCCCCTTTCTACTAACAGAACTACCCTCAGATACACGCCGCGCTCATGCCGTCGACGGCGGGGTCGCATACACGGCCTGCTTGACGGTCGTAATGATCGAGTCGGCGACGTGCTCGATGCTGTGGCGGATGCGCTGCTGGATCTCCTCGGGGATGTAAAAGTCCGAGCGGTGCACCTTGAGCAGCGACCAGCGCATCATCACGACCACGAGCTCGTCTTCCTCGAGCAGCACGCGGTTGTGGAAGCTCGTGGGCGCCTTGCGCGGGTCGTTCTGGAACTTTTTGCGCTTGAACGACGTGATCATGACGAGCGACGTCACGTCCTGGCGCACGCGGTCGTTCGGAAAGTACGGGTACCGCTCGTCGTCGTCCACAAAGTCGAACACGAGCACGCCGACCTCGCTTGTTGTCTGCGTCGACTCGGTTGTGTGCAGGTCCGTCGCGCGGTCCTCGAAAAACTGCGAAAACATGACGTTGTTGATGTCGAGCTCGACCATGTTCGAGATCCGGGACATGAGCCGATTGTGCGCGATGCCCTCGTGGCTGAACGACTGGCTCACGTCGTCGTCCTCGCGGATCGTGATGTCGCCCAGCGTCTCGCTGATGCTGATCTCCAGGTTGAACGCAAAGTCCAGGTACTTCTCGAACACCTGGCGCGCGCTCTGGAGGCCCTCGAACGGCGTGACGTCAAACCGCACCGAGCAGTAGTCGCCTTGCGTGTTCTCGAAACGCTGCGCATCCACGAACGACTTGGACGGATCCAGGAACCGCCCGCGCTCCGTCAGGAACGTGATCGCTTCCTCAAGCTTCTCGTGCTTGAGCCCGAGAAGCGTCGTGCGCCGCTGCATCGGGTCCAACCCGAGCTTAATGTACGTCTGAAACGGCGTGTTGTCATTTGCTTGCTGCAAAAGAGATAGATGCAGCACCGAGTGAATACCAATGCAATTGGCGCCAAAGAGAAGGAGAGGGAGCACATGGCAAACCACAAAGAGAGCAACGTGCGCACCATGAATTGAGTCATCAAGCAGCGCGCGTTCGCGAACACAAGGCGCTGCGAGCGGATGGAGTTGCGCAGCGCGCGGTTGTCGTGATACCGCTGTCGTATCCGCTTCCATTGCTCGACGAAGTCTTCTTTCTCGTGGTAGTACGCCATGCGCGTCTCCAGCGCATGCAGCTCCTTCAACAGCACCTCTTTCTCTTCCTGCACACAGACACACGCGCAAAGCGTTTAGCGGCACGCGATACCAACACGATATCATAGCAATCCCGCAGCAAAGGCGCACACCACGCGACGTACCTTGCGCATATAGTACGTGCGTTTGCGCACTTTCTTGGGCTTTTTGGGCGTCGCGTTCTCTCTCGACGCGTCAACAGCATCCGGCTCGGTCTCCGAGGACGGCACGCTCCCTGTCTGCTGCGTCTGTGGCGCCGCAGCATCTCCGCTAAGCCCAATGCCGCTGAAGCTTCCGACCACAGCGTCCTTCGCGCTTGGACGCTGCCCGCTGTCGCCGCTGCTCCATGCGCTCGCGTTCTGTAAATGCGCTGTGGCGAGCGGCGGTGGGAGCGCGCCGGATGGCGACGCCATGAGCGACAAGAGCGCGTCCGCCGTCGCGGGCGCAGAGGCCGGCGCCGTCATCAAGCGCTTGGCGCGCGGCGGCGACTTCGAGAGCATCGGGAGACCAGGTCCGTGCGACAGCAGCAATACGGACGAGGAGCGCAGGATGGAGCGGGGGGGGCACTATTGCGTGATTACTCCACCCACCTCAATCACCCACGCGTGTGATGATGGTAACATCGGGGCTGGGTGAACGGTCAGGCGCCGTAGGTGGCAAAGTCGACATGCGCAAACGACGATAAAGTCGACGATGACAATTACAGTAGGTGCAGTTTGTTAGAGCATATAGAGTTCGCTTCTAAAACAGTAGTTCAGCACAATGCACTGTACTGTCTGGCTCATCATCTAACTTCACTTACCTATCTGCTAACGGATAGTACCGAATACAAGGCCGCGCCAGATTGAAAGTCCACCTGCTTTAGTGTATTTACTAACTTTACTAAGAGGCAACTAATAAATAAAAGACCTCTCCCGATTGAAAGACCGAACTCCAAAAGCAAGGGCACAGAATGAATGGTTCTAATAAAGAACAATACGCCTGCTTCGGTCGTTCAGTATTGGACAGCAGTTCCTACAGCGCCCTCGAGACCACTTCTTCCACGTGCTGTGCGAATTTTACTCGAATGTATAATAGCATCATACTTTGGCACCGAAGATGAACGTATAAGGCCTACAGCACTGTCGGATGCACACAGAAAAAAAATACTGAGCGCTACCAGACCGCCTCTTTCTCGTAAGCTGCAATAACGGGTATTAGCGTCGTATAGCTCGTACAATAACTTCAAAATCGCTCTAGAGAGACTTTAATTTGGTGATAGAGTTTACTGTCACTTATTTGCCACGGTGATATCTATCGGAAATGGAAGGGTATTATATTGTACCTGCTTCAACACTTGCACATCCGCTGCGTGGTGATTTTGTATTGTATAATTTGAGATGCAGTCTATCCTCACTTTTTTGATATAATAATACACATCTGTGATGAAAGCGTATGATGATATTCTACAACACTCACGCATACACTTTGTTACAATTGTATTGTACTATCTGAGATACTGCCACGCTTTATATTATAATTTTGTTCTTGTTATAAAGAGGCAGTGGTGGGTAAAACCTGAGGATAGACTGTACCATCACATTTTATTTGGTATCGTTTTAAAAAAAGGTTATAGAAAGGGAAGGGTCGCAAAAGCTGACAACAGACTGGACGGAAAAACCTGCCGTAGGCTCGCACTTTGAAATGTATATTTCAGCACTTCGCCACGCTGCCGTTTTCTTTACAACCAGAATAGTCTGGTTCAGCATTTCGATTTACTTATGAAATGGGGTATTATGGACTGTCAAATCACGGCGCCTATGACAGGCTTACTTAGTATGCTGTGACAGGCATTACGATCTCCTAAAACAGCACACGCTGTCAGCCTTGCCTGACACTCCAGCAAGATGGTGTCACGGTACTTTGAGCTGGACCACACCATGGAGTCAGTATTGTATCAACCGGTAATATCACGGTACAGCGCTGCTTCGGCGGTCCGCCAACAAGGCGTCCGATTTGTTTGTGATGTTTTTTCGTGTCTTCCGATCACACATTTGCATTCCGGACCGTTGGGGAGTCAAACTACTGACGTCAGTCGCTGAATTTGCTGTTGTGAACGACACGTTACTGTACAACATGGGGTCGTTTTCCCCCCCCGCGTGCACTTGACGAGAAGATTTGCCAAAGCCAGTCAGAAAGAACGAGAGGTCGAGGCTCTTGTTTGCGACATCTCACGGTACACTCCTTGATCATGCTGGTCAGCGTAAACGCAGCGTGTTTCTTCTCTGACGCGAGTCGCCAAAGTCGTAAACAGGCGATTACACGCCAGCATGCGACGCGATCAACGTGATCGGACGTGAGGCTTTTCTGTTGCGAGATCCAGCGGTGGCGGCAAGCAAATGGACCAACAAGTTCGAGGGTTTGTTTCACATTGTTATTTCTCCCTCGCGACTAAAGCTCGATAGGAGCTTCAGAGACGAGAGCGTCTCAATGGTCGTACAGAGCCATTGTGACAGAGAGGAAGCTGCACAGAGGGCGAGCGTGGCTATGGGCCGCATCGGTGCTAGCATTCGCCTTGATTCTCTGTGCAGCTGGCCCACTGCTGGCCCACACGGACGCGGAACCCAGCTACCGCTCAGAACGCTGCTTGTTTGCCGACTCGACATCCATCCCCTCAATCCAGGGCACACGGTCTCTTCTTTGTACGTGCAATCGTTTTGAGATCTTATCATGTTGTCCCGACCTCCGTTAAGCGATAACTGTACGTTATTATATTCATGTTGTACCTGTGATCTACAGTTTAAGTATATATTTATTATTTTCATCTGAATACCTGTTAAAACGGATAATATAGTGTATTGTGGATCATCGAAGCGACCGGGATCGCGGGGCTAAATCCTTGATCAGCTCGCCTTCTTCGCTCTGTCTCTGCAATCGAGTCCCACTCCTTTGCCATAATCAAGACGCGCATAAACAGCGTGGATGCCACTCTCTTTGGCTCTTTTGGGGAGCGAAGAGCTCCGCTTTCTCTCTCTCTTTTTCCGTGAGTCGAGAGCCTCCAGTTGAAAAAGCGTGGCGGCTGGTCAACAGCGCTGGCAAGAGCCAAGCCTCGTCAAGGTATGTACGGACGCACCGATTGTCGCGCGGACGAATCAGTGTCTGCATAGTGGAACCAAACTCACATGCACGCCTTGTCGCCATTTATCCTTTGGGATCTCTCTGTCTGGCGCAGACTGTTTATCATTTCAGCACTTGATCTCTTCCAGCAAACGATACGAGTCATGGTGGACATGAGCGGCCGCGAACAGTATTCCTACCCGCCTCACCACTTCGGAGCCGTCCCTGGGCGCTTCCCCGTGCTGCCGGCTCTCCCGGCGCTCGTCATGACGCACTTACCGTTGTCGCCGATCCACTCGGACTCGTCAACGGCCTCGTCGTCGTCGTCCACGAAGAAGCGCAAGCACAACACGCGACACGACTCCGACGAGTCTAGCGCGTCGCTCGTGCACCCGTTGCAGCCCGCCTCATCCGGAAATTTCAACACCCATGACAATGAAGACATGTTTATTACTGGAGCGTACCGCGGCTCTCGCAAGCTCGCGCAGAATGCAACGGTATGCCTGAAGATTGTTTGGTGGTGGTGTCTTTGTGTGCGCTAATTATCCCTCTCTATTCTCTTCGATATCCACAGCACGAGCTTCGAGATCTTCGCCAGCAGGCTGTGCGAATGGAAAACGAGATCACGAGACTCCGCGCGCAATGGAAGCACGACCTCCCAGACCCACGCGTGCTTTTGAGTGCGTGCGAGACCGCCAAAAGCAAGTGGATTACATCCAAGGCCGAAGAGCTCAACCGGCAGCTGAAGGAGCAGTTGTTGCAGCAGCAGCTCTACCTCGCGTCACTGCAGAACCTCGTGCTCCAGTCGCCGTTTCTCGAAGACTCGCGCAGTAAAGAAGTGTTTGAAGCGCTGCATACGGTCACAAAGTTGACTGCTACAATGACGGACGCGCAGCGTCGAGAGCGCTTGAACGCACAGTGCGATATGGGGCTGCGCATGGTGCCGACTGTTGCGAGTCGATTTCTGAACCGTCATATCGAGAAAGCCACAGTCGAGACGCCGTTCTCACACATGAGCATCATGTGCGACGGCAACTACACGTACGTATCGAACTTGCTCGTGTGCCGCATCCCGCACCCGTCTCTATCGGACGTGACCGATGCTGTGCGGACGTACTTTACGACTATGCACATCGAGTTGAAGCGCCATGTCGGCATCACAGGCCAGTTCACGCACATTGAGAAGCTCAGTGACTGCAAACACTATGCGCAGGTTCGGTACGAAAACGGCCCCAACTTAGTGTCCACTATCAACTCGACGCTCGGCTCGCGCGTGAGCGACGACCAAGTGATTTTCTCGACCGACTTCGTCGACGAAGACCCGCTGCACCCTGAGCGCACGCCGGGAGACGGCTCGATCATGCGCGACATGGAGCTTGCGCTCTTGATGGACCCGGTCATCGACCAAACCACCGGTCAGCACCAAATTCTGCTGCAGCGGATCTGCGTGACGCGGTACAACCTCCCACCCAACTCGAACCTGCTGCACTACGACATCAAGAGCATGCTGCAGTGGCTGAACGGCGACCTGCTACTGAAAGTGACCTGCCAGCACCTCGAGCAGCTCCAACTTCGGAATCAGTCCCTGCAGCTCACTCACGACGACGCCCTGAAGCGGTCGCGCCACCAGCAGTAATAACATGTATGAGTATGGAATAGACAAAGCAAACTCAAAAAGCAAAGAAAAAGTGTTGAAGTTAACTGGATGGAGGGGACTCCTTTAAGCCAAAGTCGCGAATGCGTAGCAGCCAGCCACTACAAAGGCGCAATTACTATGTTAGCTGACTGCTAGGCAATCAGCCATCAGATTGATCTTCACGCGCTCCCCTCGAAGCAACAACGTCATCAACTTGGTTGGCCCTGCTCAGGCGCATCTGGGACTTCAACACAGTCAAGCAGATCCTGTGCGTCAGTCGATCTCTTGCGCCCATCATTTGAAAAGACCAAGTTTATCTTCCCTCGTTCGTAGCCATCGTGGCAGGCAGGACTCATCGGCAGACTTGAGCAGTGCGACCTTCTGAAGCTGTTGCACCGATGCTGAACGTGGAGGTATCCGCATACAGGATCGTTAAAGATACCTGCACAGCATAAAATATAGATCAGTTCTACTGAATACTTGGTTTATGCAGTGGCGAATAAATCCAGCGAACAGGTGGGCCACTCTCTCTCCCGTACCAAAACTAATACAGTTGTACTCTCTAATAACCCCAATCAATTAGCGTATGGGAAAAACCAGGGTTTAGCTTTGCTCTCCCTTTTCAGGGATTATAGTATAAACCCTGTAGGTCAGTATTGCGAGATGAACCAGGGCGTTGCTCAGTCGTTTTCGCGGTCGCAGACCACTACGAGCACCAGAAGAACTATCAAGTCCCAGTAGAAAGCAACCGCATATCACGCAGTCTAGAGAGCTGCCGACTAAACTTTGTGCCTCACTCACGCTCTGATGACAAGCAGCCGAATCCAGCGATTCTTTTTTGAGAGGCGCGCGATCACGTCGCAGCGTCGCGTGAGCGATTACTCTTGAAGCACGACCTCCAACTTGGAGACTCAGCATGACAATTCATCATCCTTCGATTAGTACACTACAGTACTCGTGGCCCACACAAATCGTGTCTCTGCATCAACTTGCATCAGGATGCATTCTGTTCTGCTCTTGGTTTGGATGCGACACAATAACAGTGCGTAGTAACCCAGCTTAAAGCAGGTTGTCTTTGGACACCAAGAGGCCATTTTGGCGATTTGTAATGGAATCTTTTGGGATCTTATCTTTGTTTATCCTCGTCTGCTGCCACGTGTCTGGGATTCGTCTTAAATATCACTACTAAATATCGATCGAAACAAAATCGGAACTGGTTTACGGAGAGCGTCTGGCACGAGATTGCAGGGCTTCGCACAGCAGCGCCATGGGCAGGTCGCCGTTGATGAGCGGCAGCATCGTGTTGAGCTCGTTGAACAGCACGGGCGAGTTGGCCGGCAGGTTGTATCGGTGCACCTGGATGCGCCGCAAGAGCACGTACGACTGGCCGCGCACGGGGTCGACGTGCCGCGTAAGCGTCATGCTGTTAGAAGCACAAGAAGCAAGGTCAGTCAGCATCGGCCACAATATCAAAAAAAGTGCAACCAGGTCGCCACATACACGCTGCAAGAATCCACCGTGAGGCTGTCGCTAGCTGTACGAGCCGGGTGGAGCTCGTCGTTGTCCGCAAAATCCGTCGTGATCACAGCAAAGTCGTCGCTGATCATCTTGGCGGCGACAGCGCGGTTCGTGCGCGAGCCGTCGTACGCACCATCGAAACGCTGGACCTGGGAGTAAAAGCAGGCGGGGCCCATGTCGTGAATCATCTTCACGCCGAACTCCACACCCATACGCTTCTGCATTTCGGAATGAATGGTCGTGTGCACGTCGAGGGATGCTTCTAGAACGCTCTGCAACGACGAGTTGGGCAGTTTGCAAATGAAGATATTGGACACGAGCGTGCCATTGTCGATGCCCATTGCGCATGTTCTGGAAAACGGCACCATGGCGGAGACCGACGCGGTGAGGTCGTTTGTGAAGCAGTCGACAGTCGACCGCGCGAGTCGGAACGAGACTTCGAATCGGTCCTCGAGCTGCTCTTTTCGCCTTTGCACGTCATTGCCAAGATTCAGGTACCCGTGCATGCGCTCGAACATGGTCTGGCTGGTCGTCGCCATAGCGCTCAGTGGCGCTTCCAGGAACGTACACTGCAGCGACGCGTAGAACAGTTGCTGTACGAGCAATTGCTCCTTCAAATCCGCATTTACCTTCTCGACTTGGCTCGTGATAATGCGCTGCTTGGCTGCCTCGCACGCCATGAGCCGCGTGCGCGGATCTGGCAACGCTGTCTTCCATTTCACGCACAACGATTCGAGCTCATGCTGCAGCCTCTGGTACTCATCGCGTAGAGACCGGACCTCGTGCTGTTGCATATACAAACCACATTCCATATTAGTTGAATACGAGAAAATGCGAGTAAAATAGATGAAGGGGGCTTGTTGCTCGTACCGCTGGTAGAAGCGGCATTTTGCGCCCGGTCTGGTGGCGCTTTGAGAATGCGCGGAAAACATCGTCCTCGTCGTCCATGTCGTCATTACGCTGTCTCTTCGCACTATGGGCGGCGCCCACGGGCGAGAAGTCGACTCCCGAGTGCGGTCGTTTGTTTGACTTGGCGGGGTGTATCAGAAGCGAACGCTTGTACGCCGGTGTCATCTTCGAGTCGCGCGTGGTACGTGGCTGCTGGTGTTCGAGATGTGGCGTGAATCGCGCTGTCGGCGTCGACGAAGCGTAGGACGAAACAGCGAGACGAAAGGGCGGGGGTGATTGCGATGCTGACTGAACCATCTGAGAGCAAATTGGAAAGTAAACTGCTCCGAAGAGCTACACTGGTGATTGTGCAGAGGGGAGGGGGAAATGAGGAGGATAGCGAGGAGTGGGCCGAATGCAGAGAAGAAAGACGGGGTGAGACCTTGCAGGCGCCCAGAAAGTGCGGCTTCGTAAGCGCGCAGCGTAGAAAATGATTATCATCGACCGGATCAACAAAACAAACAGGGCCGTTGATGATTGCTTGCCGTCAAACTGGATCGTAAACTGCCAGCTGGTGGGGCAAATCGCAGGCTGGTTTTTGGTAATTCGTATCTTTTAGATACATAAAATGCATGCTCGAGGGGGAAACCAGCGCACGGAGGCGATGAAACGCACAAAGAAAAGATTATCAATAGTGTAGTGGTTTCATGTCACGTGTGTGCTAACTCCCCGACGATCTGTTTTTAATATGCTTGGGATGGTCCATTTCGAGGGCTCATGGATCCAAAAGTGGTTGTTATAATAACGCCTCTCGACCCGAGCATGTCGGATTACTGAGTAAACATTTTGGACTTGACGTGCGACGCTGGGATTACAAATAGAAGTGATCATGGCTTTGCCAATCTTGTACAGCCGAAGACGCTGCTGCATGCATTTATGGGAAACGATCGGTCGGCACGCGGCGAGTTCAATGGGCATCCCCGCTCGAACAAATACACTTGCATCCAGCTCGCAACCGTGCAGTTAACATCTGTGTCTCGACATGTGGAGGATGAACATGAAACTTTGTACGTCTGGCATGCTGAAGGATCGTTATTGTTTAGTACAGGCGGCCTAAACTTCAAATGCGCTTTTAGCCAAAAAAAGAAGAGAAGAACATGAACCATCTCAACCTCACGCAGTACGCAAACCCTTCCAATGCACAGTTCCAAAAGTTATAAATGTCACGTTGCAAGGCAGGTTTTCCCTCACTGAATTGCATTCCTTACTGCAGCTTTTTATACATCAATAAAATGGGCCAGAATAAACAAACGCGCTACGACGTTTAGGACAGGCTTCCAAGTGTCGTCTGAGTCTTGTTCTGATTGGCCGCAAAAACATTTGCTTACTCAATCCACAGCACCCTCATTTTGTCAACTTTTCTCGGAGCTAATAAATTGCATTAAGACTGACAAAATAAGGTGCTGCGGGTGTAGTAATCAAGCGTTTGATTGTTCACCTTTTTCTATTAGTTTAAGTTACTTTTCAAGGGGTGAAGAAATGTCTCTACTGTAGCGAGAATAATAAATTGCTGATCACATGTAGTTGGTCTGCTAAAGCTGGGTCTTCCATGGTTGCACGATTGTTGGCGT
>JAADVP010000605.1:0-17751 GCA_023335675.1 Globisporangium solare | reverse complement strand
TGAGGATCCTGCTTTCTTTCGAGTCCATGGCAATATTTGCGAGCAAGTCTGCCATCTTGTTGTGCTCTCGTTTGACGTGGTGCCAGGAGATCCATGCGTTGCTGCCCGCGAGCTCGTCCACTCTGGCACTTGACTCGCGGAGGTGCTCCGCTGATATCGTCGCGAGACCATTTTGCGCGTTGATGACCATGTTGCTGTCACCGAATACCGCGAGGTGGGTCGCCGTGCCATTCAGTTCGTTCGTCGCGAACGCCATGCCTTCTCGTAGTGCTTCATACTCGCACGTGTTGTTTGTGACATTGTGTCTTTTACACGTGTGCCCGCACGCTGTCAGCGCCCAGCCGTCAGTGTGCGCGCCCTGCTTGAGCAGTGCCCAGCCGCTACCGCCTGGTCCCGGGTTTCCTCGTGCTCCGCCGTCGAAGTATAGTCTGGCTTACTTCAAATAACCCGCAACTTCTACAATTGACGTCAAAACCCTTCATTCTCTGGTTGCGCTCCACAGAATGAAGGTTGCTCCTGCCCCGATTGGCTAAAATAACTGCATGCTGCCATAACCAGTTTTTTTTACTTTCGAAAAACCTGCAGAAAAAAAAAGCGAACGGCAGGAGATCTTCGAGGAGATCTTGCTTGATGGGTGCCGGAATGCGTGCGACACATGCTTATGTGCTGCGTTGTGCGTCACGCGGCGGCCGCAAGAAAAGAAAAGAAAAAAACACACGCTGAAAAATTCGGCGCTTCAACCTGAGACCACTTCAACGAACTGCCGCATTTGCCGAGACCTCGTCGCGTGTTTCGTGCAGGAGTTCCCTCATTTGCCATTTGCCATTTGCCATTCGGCCGCGCCTCCGATTGCTGCTCGCGATGCACGCGTTCCCGAAGCTCAAGCTTTCATACTTCGCCCACGGCGGGCTTGCGGAGGCCATCCGCTTGGCGCTCTTCCTGGGCGACATCCCGTTCGAGGACGAGCGGCTCACGGAGCAAGAGTTTGCTGCGCGCAAGGCCGAGTTGCCCTACGGACAGGTGCCGGTGCTTGAAATCAGCGGCCTCGATGGAGAGGTGGCGGTTGTTGCGCAGGCCCAAGCGCTGTTGCGGTTCGCTGGTCGCATCGCGAAGATGTACCCGTCGAGTAACAACCCCGTTGCTGCGCTTCAAGTCGACGAGCTCTTGAACACACTGGACGAGCTGCGCATTGCCATGGAGGCGTCGACGTTTGAGAACGACATGGAGACAACGAAGCAGATGCGCGAAGAGCTCGCGCACACCACGATCCCGGAGTTCTTGAAGATGCTGGAGCCGCGATTCGACAAGCTGATGCAGTCGCCAGCGTTTCCCCCAGAGAGCAGCAAAGTGTGGATCCACGAAATCGTGCTCTACTTGCTGCTGAAGAACATCCGCACGGGCGGCTTGGACTACATCCCCGCGATCATCGCCGACGACTACGAGCTGCTCTGCAAGGTGTACGACAAAGTCGACGCGCACCCGAGAGTGAAGGAATGGTATGCGATCCCGAAGGCGCCGGCACTCAAGCTGACGTATGTCGACCAGGCCGGGCGCGCGGAACCCATTCGCTTGGCTTTGTTTCTCGGCGGCATCCCGTTTGAAGACGAACGACTGACGCACGAAGAGCTCTTGCTGTGGAAACCCGAGCTGCCGTACCACCAGATTCCAGTCCTCGAGGTCGATGGTGAGTTGCTTGCGCAAACATTTCCGATTCTTCGCTACGCAGGCACGCTCGCGGGTCTGTATCCGGCGAGCGACGCGTTCGAAGCCGTTCGCATCGACGAGATCTTGAGCGCGCTGGACGATTTCGACAACAAGCACACAAAGCCAGCTGCAGACACCAAGGACCCGTTGCAGCAAGCAGAACTGCTTCGCAAGCTGACGCAAGAAGCGATCCCAGAGATATTGGGCTTTCTCGATAAACGCATTGCGACTTGGAGCGGCGCGTACGCCTGCGGCGATGCAATGACGATCGCCGATCTCGCGATTTTCATGCTCATTTCGTTTCTCAATACCCGATCGGAGAACGAAGTCCCCAAGCAGATCACTGCGCCGTTTGATCACTTGAACCGCGTCTACGACACTGTACGTCGGCATCCGAAAGTCGCCGAGTGGTACCTCACGCATCGACTTTTAAGTTAGGAAGCGAGACTTGCTTACGTTGCTGCCAGCCTTTGATTGGAGGCTACGCGTTGCTTATGAGCACATCATTGTGCAAACCATTCTACCTCATTAAACCTCAAACTTCATGATTTACCTTGCGCTTTCTCTCGTGTTCGTCGCTCGCGCTCCTTGGCGACTTGCTCTTGAAGGAGCGCGCTAAAGGACTCGGCAAAGCCGTCGATCCGCTTCTCGTGCTCGTGGGTTTGCGCCGAGAGCTCGTGCTCGTGGGTTTGCACCGAGAGCTCATGCTCGAGACGGAGAATCTGGGTCTCCAGCGTCGCGATTGCACTCACTTTTGCGTGCAGCGCAGCTTCCATTTCCTGGCGGTGGGTTTCTGCTGTCGTCGTCATCTCCTACGGCATCATTTATCGTTTACAGACTAAAACATGAGCATGGGCTGTTGCCTCCATAAGCCATAGATAAAAGCATGGCACAACGCACCT
Source organism: Globisporangium solare (assembly GCA_023335675.1). Classification (NCBI taxonomy): domain Eukaryota; phylum Oomycota; class Peronosporomycetes; order Pythiales; family Pythiaceae; genus Globisporangium; species Globisporangium solare. The sequence continues at coordinate 15,145 of JAADVP010000605.1, read as the reverse complement.
GGATCCGCTCGTCGTAGCCTTCTTTCATGCGCACGAGTTGAGCGTCTTGCTCTTCGAGCTTTCGAAGATGCGCTTGCAGCTTCTCTTCGCATTGCGACTTGTCCTTTGTGACAGCTGCGCACGAATCCTGCGTCTCCCGGAGCTTTTTGTACTGTTTCTCGAGCTTCTGGCGCAAGTCGGCATGTTTCTCATCGCTCGCTTTTTGGATTACGAGACTCTCTTGACGCAGCCGCACGATAGTGTCCATGTGCTTTTCGACCTCTCGCTCGAGGTGTAGGCGGCCCTGCTTCATGTCCTCCACCTGCGCCTCGATCGAGCTGGCGGCACGCTGGATCCGCTCTTGGAGCTCAATTTCCCACTGCGCTTTCAAGGCACTGATCTCCTTTTTGTGGACGATCTTGGACTGCAAACTCGTCGCCTGCAGCGTCTCCGCTTTTCCCTTGAGCGTCATCGCTGTTCGCTGACTGTCTTCGAGCTGGTGGTTCGCGTGACTGAGTTGGCTCTCGAGAGCCTGGACTTCCAGTTCGTGCTGGCGATGCAGTGTAGCCAGCGTACTTTGCTGGGATGCGATCCAGGCGTCTTTCTTCTTGCTGAAGTCTTTTTGCGCGTCTTGCAATTGCTTGCGCAGTCGCTCCACGTCCTCTTCAAGCAACCTAGCAGAGAGAGAGAGAGAGAGAGAGACTTTAGAGGCCCTCCAAAGTGCTTACCCAGCTCATACTGCATCACAAAGAGACCGTACCGCATGGCGAGGCTCAGTCTGTGCATCTCGTTATCTTGGGTGTACTTTTGGCCTTCAAGCTGCGCAATGTGCTTGTTCTCCTGCTCCAGCACCTTGCTTTGCATCGCCTCTGAGTGGCCCATCTTGTCGCGCATGGCGCTGATGTCGCGCTCCAGCGCCGTCCGCACCGCACGGTACTCTTCGAACTCAATCTTGCGCTTGTTTTCCAGTTCCTCAAACTGCATCTTGAGCTTGTGCGTCTCGCGCTTGGCATCGATCTCACGCTGCTGGTAACGGCTGCGGTCCTCTTTCAAAGCTTCTGCTTCTTTGCGCAGCATCTTGAGGTGCATGTCGTTTTCTCCCAGCGTCTCCTTCTACAAAAAATTGTCAGTGCACTCACAAAGATGATACTTTCGCAATAAACAGGGGCCAATGCGAGACAAATAACACCGGCGAATACGTACCGTTTTGTGGATCTCTTTCCTCGCCAGGGACAACTCGGACTCGAGGTGCTCCTTCTCCGCGAGGACCTGCAGCAAAAGCTGGTCGCCCTGCTTCGTTTCTACTGCCGCTGCCTTGGGCGCCTCCTGCTCAATTTCCATCGGCGGTGATGACTGCTGCTACTGCTCTTGGAACGTGCGATTGCGCACGAGAAGCTTCTCGATCTCGTCGGCGTGCTTCAAGCTGCTGTTGTTGCCCATGAGCTCCAAGTTGAGCAGCGAGTGGTTGCTCTGCAGCGCTTCGCGGAACGCCAGCACGCCGGCGTTCCCAATATCGCTCCGGCGCAGATCCAGTTGTTTCAACGTGCAATTTCGCAGCAGTGCATGCGCGAGCGCCTTGGCGCCCTCGGCGCTAATGTTGTTGTTGCGCAGATCCAGCGTTAAGAGACGCGTGTCCACCTCCAGCGCCGCTGCGATCGCCTCGATGCCCTCGTCTAGCACGCCCACATTGTTCCACTCCAGACTGATCGCCACGACGTTGTGGCGCGCGCGCAGCAGCTCCGCGAGCCGCTTGGCGCCCGTGGCCTCGAAGCGGTTGCCACGCAGGTCGAGCGCCGCGCCGCGTCGACGATCTCGGCGCACTTGTCGTCCCCGAAATACGCGTTGCTGAAGTCGAGCACATGGTGCTTCTGGGCGCTGCTGCGGTCCGTGGGACTGACGGCGGCGTCCGGCGCAGCGCCATGCAGACGCGTGGCCGTCATCTTAGATGCGAATCTTGAAAGGGTGCTGTGTGCGTGCGTGTGTGTGTGTTTTTTTTACTTTGAGGAATACCGTAAAGCTCAAAAGCAGCTGCACTCGTTCAGATTTATGAAGAACCAGAGCGGCTACAGAATAACGCATCTGAGTCTCGCATTCCTCGGCCCGAGAACCTTCATATTTGTATATCCTCCTGATTTACATATGTTGTGGTGATCATCCTGCAGACCGCACATTTGGATACTTTGAGTCAGTGGATTTTCAAAATGATATATTTTTATTTATTTGCTCATGGACCATCTTCGGCTTCCGCTGCTCTCGTCTGGCGCGCGTGTGACTCCAAAAAAAGCGAGACGAGCACCTTGAGATCGATGCGGTTTTGTATCGCCACTATGGCACAAAGTCAAGTGAAAATAAGTCAAGCACTGTAACCGAGGTTTTTGGTGGATCCGTGTGCAGGTGGTACACGTCACGCGCGTGTTGGCTGGGATTTGGATCCAGTCCGTCTTGAAAATGGAAGAGAATGCCACGATGGATCGCGAGCCGCCTTTATTGCGCACCCACTCACTGCAGACCCTTTACCTTCCTCCTGTATTCCGAGCAAGCCGACCGTGAAAGCTCCCAGTCGCGCGCGTTTCCCTTCCGTTCGAAAGCCATGCGGAGCTGCCATATGGTGGGCAGAAATGCGAAACAGTGCTTCCATTGCCGGGAAACATGTTCACAACCTATACCCGGTGGAAATGGATTCACTTGAACAAACATAATAGAAAGGCGATCCAAACTCACTTTACCTGGATATAGTCAACGCATAGTGCATTACAGCATCTCCCTGATGTTTCTAATACCTCCTAAAACAGATACATTTGCCCATAAGTGCACTGAACTTTGGTGTCGGGAGTGACCAGCATTGCGTCTGTTGACTTGCACACAGGTCCGCGCCGTCTCCATCGCACAGAAAGGGCAGGCAACTGAAAAATTTCTTGCGCGCGGTTTCCCTTGCGCGGTTTCCCCATTTCCGCATTTGCGCGCTCTCCCGTACGTGCGTCCGCATACAAAAGCGCCCGCATAAAGCATACAAATCGGCGATGGCGATCCCGACGCACGCGTGCGTCTCGCGGCTCGAGGAGAAGGCGGACGGCGCGCAGTGCGTGGACCTCGTCGAGTGCGCCGCCACGCGCGCGCTCTGCATCGACAAGCACACCAAGATGACGGCGCGCGACGCGGGGCTCGCGAACGCGGCGCTGCGCGAGCTCGACATGCATCTCAGCGTCCAGCAGCACCACCAGACGGCCACGAGTACCACGAGACATATCGTCAAGCTCCACGGATACCACCTCCAAGGCGACCGCCTGCACCTCATCCAAGAGTACTGCGCGCGTGGGGATTTGCTCGCGGTGATGCAACATGAGATCCGCATGCAGAAAGCAGGTTTTGGCGCACCTGTGGCCGCGCTCAACACTGTCTCTCAAGATGGGATTCGAAAGATCGTCGCGCAGATCCTGCATGGAGTCACAGCACTGCATGACGCGGGGATTGCCCATCTCGACCTGTCACTGGAGAATGTGTTTCTTACGGATGATGATCAAGTACGCGTCGGCGATTTGGGATTCGCGGAACGCTTCCACTGCACTCACAATGGTCGGATTCTGCGTCAATGCGTACATAGCATCGCGAAGGTGGCGTACGCCGCCCCAGAGATGCACGCTTCATTTGTGGCGGGCATCCCCATCGACGTCTCCAAAGCAGACTCGTGGGCTCTCGGGGTCATCTTGTGGCAGTTGTGGACGAAACAAGCCTTGTTCCAGACTTCGCCCCGTGAAGACCAATTGTTTCACCAAATGGGGCAAGTTGGGAGTGCCGAAGCACTCAATGCGTGCCCACTATTGGGAGACGCCTCTAAAGAACTGAAGGACCTCTTGGGCAAGCTGCTTGATATCAACCCGTGCACAAGACTCAACGTCCGCGATGCGCTACAGCACTCATGGTTCTTTGCAAACGCCGCTGTTCCTATTTCGCCACCAAAGCTGAAAAGAGTAACTTCTGATGCCGTGCAATATTCCCAGAAATCGACGACGGCAACAGGGCTGTCGGCAGCGCCGTCCACCGCAAGCAAAGGCAAGGCTCGCAGTGGGTCTTGTGGCGGAGAGATTGTTTTGGAGAGAACGCGTGTGAGTATTCGCGGTTCTACGATGTCCCCTGCAATAAGTCCATTTGTCCGTTCCTGATGAATCGAGCAAGGCAAAGCAAGTGTGCTTATCGCAATGTAGTACTGACGATAGAGTATTAAATCTCACCCCCTATTAAGTTATTCCGGGCGACAATGTATCACGCTCGAACCCGAAATCATCAAGGAAGTGTAAATATATCGACAATCGTGAAAGCGAAACCAACGCCGCACTATCGTGTCTTGATCGGCCATTTCGCCTGTCCACGGCTCGATCGAGCGTTCTCCAAGTCGGCAGGTGTAATTCCAAATTCGAGTGCAGGCATAATGCGTCGGCACTACGTCTTCCACAAGGAAGAGCACGAGAACAGTGTGGGCGATGGGACGTCCAACCTGCTTCGGCTTTGGCTCGATCGACGGACGCAGATCATGTAGTACGAGCAGGTCGCGCGGTATCTCGTGTTTTTCTGGGACCTTGCGAAGGAGAAATCGCAAGCAACGCTCTCTGCCTCGCGCTACAGCGAGTTCTTCGCGCGAGTCGCAAAGTCGCTGGTGCAATCCATCAACACGGACGGAGCCTCGGTAGTGGCTCCGCGTGATTGGGCATACGACTCCGAAGCGCGTGACGCGATAACACTGGAGCTTTTCCGCGAAGCGCTGATGCAAGTCACAGAGCTCATTCTCCCAGTTGAAAGCGAGCACTCAATGTACGTGTCGTTTTTCCTGGAGCTTCGAGAGAGCGTTGCGATGGTCGATGGCCACACCAGTGGGTTACTGGCAAGCGAGTGGTTCTGAGATCGGTCACAGTGATAATGGCCCAGCGTCCGAGGAGCCAGCAATCGACTTGATGCTGAAAAGCTCGCTGTCCTCGCCGCAGCTGTACAAAGCAGTGTCGTGCGTGCTTCGTCCGTTGAAAGATGTCGCCAAGATCCGCGGAGCTTTCGTCCAGAAGATGCCTCCAGGCCACGATCAGCTCAAGAGCATCAGTGGACTGGCGCCGCCAAATTCGCAGCAAATGTCGCTGAAACAACTCTTGCTGTGCTACAATCCGCATAAATTTGCACTTTCGCGCAAGCTTTCAGCGCTATTTACGGGGAACGCAGGCAAGAGCAACCAGCAAAGTGAGGATTTCGATGAAGCAACCGACCCGCGCATGGAAATGGACGAAAGTGACTCTGACCGTGCGTGCGACGCAGCTCTTGTCGCAGCGTCGGCGCCAAATTCGACTCGGATACTCAATAAAGAGAGAGAGGACGATTGGGATGCAGGGATAGCGACGATCAAGTCACTTGAAGAGTTCCCAGCGTTTCGAGTAGCAGTGGTTGACCCACCGCACGCCGGCAAAATTCGCGTCTCAAAAATGCTTGCGAAAAAACTGAAACTACGATATGTTTCTATTGGGACAGTGCTTGAGGAAGCAATCCAGCGGAAAAAAGCTCGCGCTGCACTCCGAGCTGCTGCTCTATCAAACGAGGTCAGAGAAGAGCAAGAGCCTGTTGCATTAAACGAGTCCGACACAACTCAGCCGAGTGAAGAGCGCGAACCAACTGAGTCAGAGCAGACAAGTGGAGAAGTCGGCGACGATGTCGAATTGGAAGCTGGACCACCAGTTGTGGTAGAAGAGACCAAGGCCCCAGAGTCGATTCGTGAAGAGGACTTGTTATTCTCCGATGCTGACCTGGACACTCTTTTCTCCGGAAGCGCATTCTCACGAGGCAAATGCTTGGAGATCTTCACGTATTACGTGAAAAAGTCGCTTTTAGGTGAGTGCCATTCTCCGTATTCAATTGCGAGCTAATGGCTAACAACGCTTTACTGTAATCTTTCACAGGGGCGTTGGCGTGGTGATGGATGATGTCCACCCTGAAGAGATCGAAACGGAGATTGGGGCAGATTATTTGGTGGTTTTGTCCGCATCCCGAGGCGATATTCAGATGCAAATGCAGCAGTTCACTCTCGCACCATCTACAAGAAGATTGTACTCCGCACGAGAGCGAGCGATTCTGGCTGGAGATTCCATCAGCGTCGAAGCGTTAGGCTTCGCTGATTCTGTTCGACGACAGGACGAACCTACGACAGGTGATGAATCCGACATCAGCTCTGAGAAGCAAGAGGTCGACTTAGAAGCCGACCCATCTAACGATCAACAAGCAGAAGAAAAAGCAGAACAAGCACGCGACGAAGTTGGTGATGCTGATGGGGAGCAAGTTGAGGCCACACTTCCCCCAGAGCCATCACAAATCGAGAGAAACGAAGTTGAAGACCCCGGCGAATCAACGGTGCCAGTACGCGCTCTTCTCTTGGAGTCTTTTCCGGAGCGGTACAAGGACTACAACGCCCGCGTGCAGGCGCGTCTGGAGGCGTTAACCAATGATCTTCTGAATAGTCTGAAGCAGAGATATCACCTCATCCACGTTCTGGCGTCGCAATCTCTTTGTGTGATTGTAGACCATTGCATTCGGACAATGACTGCAGTAAGTTGCATCACGCGGCTTGGTCTTTTGGAGCAAGCTACCAATTGTGTTTTGACGATGTTGCTTTATGTCCGTAGAACTCGATGGGCATTTCAAGGACAAACGTTTCAAGGCGAGCAATTCCGATGCCACTTCCCGGTGATATCGCATCAACCGATCGAGCTGAGCAGATCCGATGGCTTTTGCGCGGCGACTGGAGTGCAATGAGCTCATCTGTAGACGATGGTGGCATTCAAACAAGTGGCGACAATATTTTCTCGCAGCTCCCACCAAAGGCTGAAAAACGACAGCTATCAAGATGGAAAGAATTCTGTCCTGTGGCATCAACTCCAGAGTGCGACCTTGTGCTAGGGAACCCGTCTTTTGCTGCATTGTTTTTAGGGCGAATTTACTTGGCAGCAACTCAAGAGGCACGAGACGCCTTCATGTCTCGGCCGCTGCAGTATCTTCGCAGAAAACCACAAGCCAAACCTTTCAATCGAATATGGCTAGTGAGCAGCATTTCGCTAGCGCCGTACCATCGAGCTGTTGAAGATCACTTTGGACTGACAGTGATCGATGCAATCGATCTCTTTGCGAAGCGCACTCCGATCTCTGTGGAGATGGAGTTAATGGGAGGCAAGACGCTCCCCGCAACTCATGCCGCAGAGCTGTTAATAGACGCAATTCGCCGCCACGAAGCCTCGAGCGTTGGTGAAAAGAAGTGGGTGATCAGCAACTTGGTGTTTTCGAACGAAGTCATTGCTGTATTGAAAGAGCGCGAATGTCTTCCAGAGGTTGTTGTGTTCGTTGACCCAAGCCAAGATATGCTTGAGAAAGCGGTAAAGGGTACTGATCTGGGTGGAATTGTGCATGTGAAGCACCAAGAACTGCAAGCGTCCTTCGCCTCAGCTACAGAGATGATGAAAGAAGTGGGGATGGCTGTTCGGGTGAGTACACTGTCTGGCGACACTGCTGACACAATAGAGACGTTGCGACGAGAACTCGACCCTCTAGCTCCCAGGATTGATCGAGTTGAGGATGGCTACTTGAAAGCCGAAGATGCAGCAACCGTATTTGCTCCTCCTGCAGCGCTCGAAGATGGAGAAGTGCCAAAAGAACCGGTCCAACCCAGGGCCGAGCAAGGCGAGACCAACCGCTTTTGCCCCGTTTCGTGGAAGGAAAAACACATCCTGGTTCCTGGCAACCCCGTGTTCGTCACAGCTTTCGAGATGAGATACTACTTGTTCGCTAGCAAGGTGGAGCAGAGCGCCTTTGAGCTGAATCCAGCGAAATACGTCCCAACAGCGTCTGCAGCGACGTTCTCTCTGATTCCAATCATTGTGATGCTTGGAGTTCGAGGCACTGGACTCCCACAACTAGCAAGCAACTTGCAGAGCAGGATTGACAGGAACATCAAAGTGCTGGACATCGATCTGAGACAAATTAACCAATCTCTGGCAAGTCGGCTTCGGGCGGAATCTCTCAAAGCAGAAGAAAACCAAACGCCGTCAATAGATTTGTGCATTGAAGAGCTGAAGCAAGAGCTTTGCAGTGCGATGGATGCATGCCGAGGTATCATCGAGGATGCATCAATGTCGACTTCTGCAGCACGCATAGTGCTCGGCGGATTCGGCGAGGATGACTCTCGATTACCATCCCCAGAGCTTCTTCTAGCATGTTTCCAGCAAGACGTGTTCCCGGTTGTAGTCATCCCGACCGAATTGGCTGAGGAGCGAGCAGTTCATATTCAGCTCAGCCAGTGGCGAAGGAATCTACCACCACGGAAGACAAAGTTGAGACGAACCCGAGCAGCCGACGACGGAGCAACTGAAAGTCAAGACAACGCTGGAGAAGAAGAAGAAGAACCTGAGTCCAACCTGGAGGACGCGGAGGCAGAAGAAACGCAGCGACTTCGTGAGCAGTACACTGCTGATCGAGAAGCCTTAACAACAACCATAGACATTTTCCAGACACGAGGCATCATGATAGCATCTTCGATCGACGTTTCTGGATCATTTCGACACAATGTGAGCAAACTCGCTGCTGAAGTTGACGGCTTCATGGCTCGGAAAGATTCACTGTTTGATCGTTGCGATGTTCTCGATCGTGAGACGTTGAACCGGACACTTGCATCAGGAGAAGTGGTAGTAGGGAAGCATGGGACGTCGTGCCCTGCCAAAGGCAAACCAATCAATGCCTTCGAGCTCGCAGTGCGCTACCGAGGCCGCGTATATTTTCCCCACAGCCAAGAAGCTCTAGCACTATTTGCCTCGAACCCGTCAAGATATGTTGGCTCGTGCTCGTTTGCGCCACCACTTCAGCCGACATGCTGCGTTGTTGGCGTTCCGTGTGTTGGGAAAACGAGATTTGCGAGCGAGCTCTGTGCGAAGTACAACCTCGTGTATGCGTCGCCCCATGCTGCAGCCGAGTGGGTACTTCAATGCTATGGAGGCACTGCGCTGCACCATAAAGTCCGAGTTGCGCAGGCTGCAGGGGCGAGCCCCGATGTCGAAACTGTGCACGAAGCGATTGCAACACGATTGCAATCTTCTGAATGCCAGCTCAATGGTTGGGTGCTGGACGACTACGTGCCACAACTAGAAGATCTCAAACAATCGGAAGGTGCTCGAGCCGCGATAACCCCAGGGCTGCTGTTCGTTCTCGATGGGAACTTCCAGACTGTGTGGGAGCTCAAGAAGCAGGTCACGCTCAAAGCTGTAACTACCCAGAACAGAGAACGAGATGCGAGCGAGACCGAGCAGATTTTACGACTCGAGCTTCGTGCTGCACAGGACCACCTCGTCGAACAGTTTTCCGCCTGGCAGAAGCAGCGACTCGAGTTGCTCGGTTTTTGGTCCATGCAATTCGGCAGCTTCCACGTGCGGCAGATCAATGCGACCGAGACGTCGTTTTGGAGCGTGGTCGCTCGAGCAAAGGAGAAACTAGACGGTCACATCGAAAGGATGCGTCAACATCGGAAAGATGTCGCTGGCCGACCAGTTCGACTCCTCGGCGTCGTTCGAAGCGCCGATACGCTCCGTGAACGATGGCATCCAGCGTTTCAGACGTTCTGCCCCGTGGAACTGAGTTCATCGCGATATAGCTTGCCGTCGGCAACGTCTCGGGAGTTCTGTGTAGAGTTTGAAGGAATCCACTATTGGATGACGAGTGCCGTGCACGCACAGCAGTTTCTCGAATGTCCGAACGCGTTTATCGACCCAAGCCAAGTAGAAAGCGCGCTGGCACTGATTCCCAAAGCCCCAGTTGACGCGTCGCTGTTGAGCCTCCTTGCAGTGGCCGACTGCGAATTTCCTGAGATGAAAGGGTACTATCCCGTGACGTTCAAGCTCGGCACAGGCGCGAAGGACTGGGTAGCGATCGTCAAAAGCCAAGTCTTCTACCGCTCGTCGTACCTGCACAAGGTGTATTTCTTTGCTTCGGAGGAAATGCGGCGCAAATTTCTCGCTGAGCCGCAGCTTTACGCAACGCAGCGACTACCAGTCAAGCTTCCACCCGAATTGTCAACCGTGCTGGGCAAAAACTACCCCGGGAAGCTAGAACAGGAGCTCTCCACGGTGCTCAATGAGGCCCTTTTGGTGCTTGGCAACGAACGCCCCAAGTTATCCAAGCGAGCGTCGAAGCATCGGCGTGCTTCTACTTGGGGCTCATCTTGAAGACACGCGCGAAGAATCTCCCCAGCCACATGAAAACCAAGTTCCAGGCGAAGAAGCACGCGTTTGAGCTCGACTGCCGCCTGAGCGAGCTGCTGAAAGCGGCAATCACGCCAAGCAATGCGTCCTGTGGAACAGCGATCAAAGGCGTCCGTGCAGTGCGCGAAACGGCGACGGCTGCCGAAAGCTTGGCCGGTGCGCTTCCGGACCTTGACATTCGAGAACTCAGCGAGCGCTTTGACAAGATTACGGGGCGCTCAGGAACGCTGGCCTCGGCCATCAACGCTGCAGCTGTGAAATGCAGCTTCCTCGAGTACGCGACCCCATAGTCCAAAATTCCGTTTCCCACCCTCCTTTTCCACTTCTCGTTGAAATATAAACGTGATATTCACATAAACAACGCAATCGAGCGATGCGTTGGGAACTGCTGCAGACCTCCTCGCTTTTTCTCCCTCCTACTCGCCTGATCGATCACTCGACCTACTTCCACACAAGCAGCGGCGTTTTCTCGTTGACGTTGTTCGTGTCCACTTGGATCACGACGAACGCTTGCTCTGGGTCCACGTCGTCATGGCTCTTGAAAGGAGGCTTCCAAAAGTTGAGCAGCAGCGAAAACAGGATCACCGGCACCGAGGAGAGCAGCTCCGAGAGACCCGCCAGAGCGGGCGGGATCGAGACGCCGAAGTACGGGTACAGCGCACCGCACGCCAGCGGCATCATGAGCACGTTGTACATGAACCCCCACGTGAAGTTCCAGCGGATCAGTTTGTTGGTGGCGTGCGACAGGTCGATCGCGTTCAACAGATCGCGCAGATCGCCCTTGACGAGAACCAGATCCGCCGATTCAATGGCCACGTCCGTGCCAGCACCAACAGCGATGCCCACGTGCGCCATCGCGAGTGCCGGGGCGTCGTTCACGCCGTCACCTACAAACGCGACGTTCTTCCCAATGCTCTGTAGCAATCGCACCTTGTCTACCTTTTGATGCGGTAGGGCATCGGCGATCACAGTGAACTCAGGAATACCGAGCATCTCAGCGACCGAGAGCGCAGTCTCGCGCTGGTCTCCCGTAACAATCCACGTCTGGATCTTGTGGCGCCGCAGCTGCTCAATCACGAGTCGGGCCTCTGGTCGTGGAGTGTCGCGAAGCGCGATCACGGCGGCCAACTGGTTGTCGATCGCGACCGAGGCAACAACGTAGCTGTGTTGCTGGAATCGGCTGTTCGCCATGTGCAAATCCACCGGCACGCCGATCTTGAGCGCGTCCTGCATCCACTTGAGCGACCCGATGCTCACTTGACGGCCGTCATCCAAAAATCCACGCACGCCGCACCCAGGAATCGAGTCAAACTTGACGACCGACAGGGCCGGCACATTGAGTTGGTGCGCGTACGATACAAGCGCTTTCCCGATCGCATGTTCGCTATTCTTTTCTGTCGCTGCGATGTAACTCCACAGCGTTCGTGTGCTTTCTTCTGGCACGTTCGTGGTCGGGATGATCACGTCGACGACCGCGAGGTTCCCGCTCGTGAGCGTCCCGGTCTTGTCGAACATCACCACGTCGACTTTCTCTAGAGCCTCGATCGCCTGGCCGCCCTTGAAGAGGACGCCAAATTGGGAGCCGATCGTGCTCGACACCATGATCGCCGTGGGCACCGCGAGACTGATCGCGCACGGACAACTGATCACCAGGATCGTGATCGCGAACCGCAGCGCAAACGGGAACGGCTCCCATCCATGAGTCGAGACATGGCCAGTGCGCGCCAAGTGGTACCACACAAAGAACATGATGACCGAGATCGAGATGATGAACGTTGTGAAGTATGAAGCGACGACATCGGCCACGCTCTGGCTGCGGCACTTGGACGACTGTGCATCGTCAACAAGGTTCACAATGCGCGCCAGCATCGACTCCGTGATCGTGTGGGTGACGCGCATGATCAAGACGCCCTGCGAGTTGATCGTGCCGCCGATCACATTCGATCCCGGTTCTTTCGCGACTTTGCGCGACTCGCCCGTCACCATGGACTCGTCCACCGTACTGGCGCCTTCAATGACGACACCATCTGTCGGAATGCGCGTACCTGGGAGCACCTTCAAGAGGTCCTCGCGCTCGACGAGGAGAATGTCAATGTACGACTCCTTCATCGACTTGTCGTTGCCGCTATTCGCTTCCAGGAGAATCGCCGTTTTCGCTTGGATTCGAAGAAGCGCATCGACACTGTTTGACGCCTTTGCTTTGACGATCTTCTCAATGTACCGCCCGACAAGGATAAGGGTAGTGAGCAGCGCCGTCACCTCGAAGAAAGTCTCTGACCTTTCAGGATGAACATGGAAAATGCCCATGGAAACAGTCACGACAGAGAACGTGTACGCCGCGAACGAACTGAGCGAGATGAGCACGTCCATCGTCACGCGGGAGCTGTAACGCAGCGCTAAGAACGCGCTCTCGTGGATGGGGAAGGCGATAACGAACAAGATCGGCGTCGCGCACACCATGCCGATTGCGTCTTTGTAGCTTAGACCGCTCACGATATCACGCTCAACCGGATTGGACTCGGCTGCCACAAACAGCGGCAACACGTACTCCGTGATCAGGATCGGCAGCGACAAGATGAAACTCGCCATGAGGAACGACTTGAATTTCTTCATCTCTGCTTCCTCGTTTTGCACAGCGAGCGGCCGAGGCGTGGAAGCGTACACTTGGAACCCCACAGCAGCGGAAAGCTGGTGCACAATCTTGCGCGCGCCTGTTTCTTCTGGGTCGTATTCCACGAGGACCGCCGTTTGCGCTCCCATTGCCAGCTTTGGCGACGTCGCTGGCGAGACGTCCTCGGTCTCCTTTGCAGACACGACGCCTTGCATCTCGAGCAGCATGGCGCACGCTTTGGCTGGATGCTCGTAGCCGACGTGCAACACAATGGACACGAAGGACTCGTTTGGCATCACACCAGCAGTGAACCCGAGGCTCACGACCATGTCTTCGATCGCCTTCTCAGACACCATCTTTGGATCGTACTCAAACACGCCCCGGCTCGTCAGCAGACTGATATTGACGCCCATGATTCCCGGTCGACGCTCCATGAACTCCTCGATGCGCGTGCAGCAACCGCTGCACGTCATGCCGCCAATCGAGAGCCGCAAAGTTGGCAGATCCGCTGGCTTGATGCTCACGGCGACCGATTTCCGAGGCGCGAGGTGGTTTTGCGCCATGCTGACCCCGCGCGCGTTCCTGAACTCCGTCACACGATCGAACAACCGCTCTCGGATCCTGTCAGGATGGCTGTTGGAGGGCTTCCGCTCCATTATCTTTCTCGCGCCACCATTTGTCGTCGCCAAGCAGCACGAGTCACTCTTCCCAGCCAGACTTCCACAGCCAGAGCTGTTCACGATAGTAGTATCAGTAACCGCAGGAGCTTTCAACGCACAGCACGAATCAGCCTGGCTGCTTTCCTTGTTCTTGCTAGAGCAGCAGCCACTAACAGGTCCTGGAGACGCAGCAACTGCCACTGCTGGCGAAGAGCTACCGCAGCACGAGCTCTTCTTCTCGGGCGCTCCATTTGCTTCTGCTGCTGGCGCCTTCTTGTTTGAGCAACACGATCCAGCGCTCTCTGGCTTCTTCTCCGTTGTCCTTGAGCTACAAGCCGTCGTGACTGGCTCAGCACCACCACCATTCGACGAGCTACCGCAACAAGAACTCTTCTCAGATGCTGCAACGGCTTCGACCGCTGGCACCTGCTCACTTGAGCAGCACGAGCCGGAGCTCTTCATTGCCGAAGTGCTCGCCTTGGACGCCTCAGCTGCCTCAGCATTCGAAGAGCTACCACAACAAGATTTTTCCTTCTCGTTGGATACTGCTGCTGCCGGCTGCTCGCTGGAGCAGCACGACCCAGCGCTCGTTGTCTTGACCGTCGCACTTGCGGCTTCAGCAACGTCATCTCTGCCGTTCGCATCTCTAGAAGCAGGCGCATCCGCGCACGAAGAACTGCCGCAACAAGAGCTCGTCTTCGCAGGCATTTCCACAACCGCGTCCGCCACGGCCTCCTCCTTCGAGGAGCAACAGGATCCTGCACTTTGCTGACCGCCATTGGACTCAACGACGGCGGCATCGTCTGGTGTCACGGCCGCTGCCTGGTGGTCATCATCACGACGGAGATTCACTTCAACGTGCCCCTGCTCCAGATCCGCAGCGAGCGCCACGGTCTCGACGGTGTCGCCATTCGCTGTCTTCACGCCTTCGTCCATCGCGAACGCAGACGCGATCTTCGCCTTGGCTTTCCCGTTCGAGTCCGAGGGCGGCGACGCTGGCGACGACGACGACGGCGTCAGCACGGGCGTCGACTCCGCTTCCTTCATAGGCGTGTCCTCCGCTCCACGCGCCTTCGCAGGACCGCCGCCGTTCTTCGCCTTGCTGACGTGCTTGCCGGACTTCTTGCGCGCCATGCTGCAGCGATCGAAGAGCTACGTTGTGCGGGCGGGAGCGCGGAGGTGGCGGAATGAGGTCGCACCTGCGCGTGCGTACAGTACGTTCCGATGGAAGGTGCTTCGAGGAGTGGCTCCTTCTCTCTCTGCCTGGACGCAAAGCGCGGCGCGTGCCTTCAAATCAGGAAACTGATATAACGCGTAGTGCTTACTCATTCGCTTTACAGGTACTATTTTGGTATTGTAATGTGCTCTAACTGCATTTAAAGAGTTCATGAAGTTAAAAGCAGGTAAATGTGGGGTGGTGGTGCTAAGTTCGCGAGTAGCAGTGGGTTTCGTTTTGCTCAACCGTCTCCCTAGGTACGCTTTCGGTGAGGTCTACACCATTTCCCGGCCAATTTGAGAAATTCAGCATGCAAAACGAACAGACTGAAATCTTTCAGATTTAAATTTCTATCGATTGAAATGTTCTTAAAAAATCATCATGCAAAATGAAAAAATCGTCAAGCAAAATGGTC
>JAADVP010000604.1:0-17802 GCA_023335675.1 Globisporangium solare | reverse complement strand
GTTTTTTTTTTTTTCGCGCGTCCAAAGCACCATTGCAGCAGAGATGACGGTCGCGCTCGCGTTCGAGTCGGACGACGGCTCGCGCGCCATCCAGACGACGGCCGAGGTCCTGGAGCAGGACGGCGTGCGCTCGGACGACGTGGCCTTCGAGACGTACTACGAGATCACGCGCACGCTCGAGCAGATCCGCCGCGGCGGGTACAAGAACATCGCCCTCCAGTTCCCCGACTCGCTGCTGCCCGATGCGCCGCGCGTGCAGCAAGAGCTCAAGGTATGATAGCGCATTTGTGATGGTGATACCCGCCATTCTCTGCGTGGCCCTTGCCGTAAAAACGATAGCTTAATGTGTCCATTTGGGCGTGTGTGTCTGCAGAATGGGCTGGAGAGCTGTGGGTACGAGCGCATCTTCATTCTGGGGGATACATCGTACGGCAGCTGCTGCGTGGACGAAGTCGCAGCGCAGCATCTGTTTGCCGACTGCATCGTGCACTACGGACGCACGTGTCTGAGCGCGACGTCGAGTATCCCGGTCGTGTACGTGTTTGGGAACGCGCCGATCGATGCGGACCAGTGCGTCGAGCTCTTTGCCGCGCAGATTGCGTCGTCGATTGACGCCCACAAGACGATCGTGCTGCTGTACGAGCCAAGCTACCGCCACGTAACGAGCGCAGTGTTCGCGCAATTGCAGGAGCGGTTCCGTGACACGCGCGCGCTTTTGCTTGCGGACATGACCACGTTCTACAATCCAAGTGAGCAGACGAGTGCTGCTGCTGCTGCCCAAGATGTGACAGCGGACGGCTCGTCGTCCGTGTTTGTTGGCGGCCAGGAGGTCCAACTCGCGCACAGACAGCAGATCACGCCCGAGACGTTCGCGTTCCTGTACATCGGCGCCGAATCGGCCCATTTGTCGAGCATCCTGCTGCGCTACAGCACGGTCGAGTGCTACTCGTACAACCCGAGCACGCAGAGTCTTCGCCGCGAGGGAGCCGCCGTGAACCGTGCGCTCATGCGCCGCTACTTTTTGGTGCAGCAGGCGAAGGAGGCGCAGATCTACGGCATCCTCATGGGCACGCTGGGCGTCTCCAAGTACCTCGACGTCGTCCACGGTCTCCAGAAGCTCATCAAAAAGTGCGTCCTGCTGCCTCTTGCTTTTCTTGGCGCATTTGCACTCACGTGAACGTTATGTTTTCTGTGGACTTCCTTGCCCTGTAGGAGCGGCCGCAAGTCGTACTTGTTTGTGGTCGGCAAGGTGAACGTGCCGAAGCTCGCCAATTATGCGGAAATCGATGCGTTCGTGTTCGTGGCGTGTCAGCAGAACACGCTCATGGACAGCAAGGAGTTCTACAAACCGATCGTGACGCCGTATGAGCTGCAGCTGGCGCTCTCGACGTCGGAAGAGTGGACGGGCGAGTACAAGACGGACTTTCGCGAAGTGCTCCCGGCGATCGCGAAGACCGCGGGCGAATTGCACGACGCGGACGGCAGCGACGGCGATGATGACGACAAGCCGTTCTTCTCGCTGCTCACGGGCACGTACAAGAACTCGGTGCGGTCCAGCGCGGCGTCCTCGTTGACGGTGTCGAGCGAGGAGGAGAGCGCCTCGTCGACGGCGCTGCAGGTTAAGAACGATCGCTCCGAGTTGGTCGCGTACAGGAGCGAGGCCGGCGAGTTCCTGGCCACGCGTGAGTACAGGGGGCTAGAGCCGCGCATCGGGGAGACGCCCGCGCATGCAGCAGTGCAGGGCGCCACGGGCATCGCGCGAGGCTACACCCACGAAACGTAGAGCCATGAATAAAAACAGATCGTTAGTTGTAGATAATGGGGAAAAGACACCCTTATTGTGTCAAATTGGTTTGATTGAGGTTACGCTGGATGCACCAGTAACGTAACCCGTGTGTCGAAAATGTCAAAATGTATGGCTTTTGCTTTCAGCAAAGCAAAAAAAAAGCAACCTGCGAGCAAGCATGAGCAGCGGCGCGGACGAGAGCGGCACGACGGCCACGCGCACCGAAGTCCTGGAGAGTGCGTATCGTGTTATGTGCATCTACACAAAGAAGGTGTTGTGCGTGTGTGAGAGGTGTGGCCCTCTGTTGACGCTCAGCGTGCTTTTGCATACGCAGCGGTATACGAGCTGTCGCGGCTACTGAACACCGGGTTGGACCGCGAGACGCTGCCGATCGTCATGGCGCTCATCCAGAAGGGCGTGAACCCCGAGGCGCTCGCTGCGGTCATCAAGGACCTCCGCAGAGACGCGGCGTCCAGCAGCAGCAGCGAATCGCCATCCGTGACGGAGCGCGTGTTCACGGGCAAACAGCCGCTGCCCCAGCCGGATCTGCAGGTCAGTCAGGTGTGTATTGTGTGCTGCTGCGAACTGCGCCATGCTTGGCTTCATGAGCGCAAAGACACTGACTTTGTGTGTAAATGAATGTGCGGTCTTTTTTGTTTGTTTGCTCTTAGAAGAAACAGCGACGATCAGAGTCGTAGTGCGCAATGGATGTGTCGTTAATATACACGCGTTTATCTATGGAGAGCATGCTCAGAAAGCGCTCCTGCTTTTGTAGCCTCACAGCCGAGAAAAGAGACCAATGGCGAGGCATCGTGGCGCGAGCTCTCCCTTCGCTTGGGTGTCCATGTGAGTGTTTCTTTCTGTGTGGTGGTGTCTATCGAAACTCGTGTTCATGCGCGTCTTCTATCTAAAAAAAACAAAAGCAAAATCCTTCGAGGCAGCGTCTTCTCCCTTTACTCGTGCGCCCATGGGCCCTCGCGTCGTTGCCTCTCCCCCCATTGCGCGCCTCATATTTGCCCTCGTTTACTTTCGCGAAATGCGCTGCATCTCGCTCGAGAGGATGCGCATTTGCGCAAAGCCCATGCCTGCGAGCAACGAGAAGATCACGACGGGGCGCAGTACCGGGTTCATGAACAGATCCGTGCGCCCAGCGACGTACAGGAACATCATTTGCACGAGGTCCATCGCCGGGATCTTCTTCACGCAGCGCCAGAGACTCGTGAGCAGCAGCACCGAGGCCGACGGCACGTCCTCGCGCTTCCACTGCATCGTGCGGAACGTGTGCGCGATATCGAACACGAGCAGCGCCGTAACCACGAGCAGGTTGTGCAGGTACATCCACAGTTTGCACGCATACCCCGGGTGCATCAGCGCCGGCACCGAGAAGATACTGACCCACATCGTCACGAGCACGAGCACAAAGCCCGAGAGGATCGGCGTCGACGACACCGCGTAGAGGATGCTGCACGAGATCTGGCACGCCTTGCGCATGGCCTTGGAGTTGAAGATGTCCATGGAGATCGGCTGCGCGTTGCCCGGCGCCGGGAGCCCCCAGCTCGAGAGTCGGCGCGGCCGGCCATTCGGTTCGCTGTGCAGACGAAGGCACAGTGCGACGTACGAGAACCACGCAAACGAGAAGATCACGGTCAGTGACACGAACTTGCCGATAAAGTACCCCAAGTGGTCTTCGTGGAGCAAGCCGCGGAACTCCTGCCAGTGCCAAAACACCTGGAAGTACGTGTACGGCAGCCAGAACCACGGCTTCACGGTGCCGCCGCTGTACTTGTAGCTCAGCAGCGGGCCAGGGATGCTGCCGGCCGTCAGGTTCTTGTCGTTGCACTTGTACAGGTCCCAGTTCAGTCGCTCGTAGAACACCATGTGGTTGATGCTGTAGTAGAACGGCAGGCGATGCACGACTGAGTCCGAGTTCTGGGACGTCGCGGCATCCTCGTCGGCAGACAGCTCCTTGCTTGCGCCGCCCTTTTTATCGATGTAAAACAGCGGACTCTCCTCAAAGGCCTCAAAGAGACCGGGGAGAAAGCCCTGTGTGATGCCGACGTAGTTGTACGCGCGGCCCGAGATCATGAAGCTGTCGATCGCGTCCGAGTACAGGTTGCGCGCCGCGATGCTCTCTGGGGAGATCACGAGCAGACTGTTCGAGTACACGACCGACTGGCCGTTGTCGACGGCGCAGAACTGCGAGCACGCAAAGATCTCGTCGACGTTGCGCAACACGAGGTTCTCCGGGTCCAGGTACACGATGCGCTTCAGCTTCGACAGCGCGGGGTCGTCCCAGATCACGAGCTTGTTGCGCATATGCAGCAGCTGCGCGCGCGGGTCCGTGAACACCGTGTGCAAGTACACGTTCGGGACATTCGTGCGCACGATCTCGATCGTCGGGTCGTCCTGGAGCAGGATGCGCTGCTTGGCCTCGTCGATGCCGTCCTTCGGCACGATCACGACCTTGCGGTACACGGTCTCGGACTCCTTGATGGACTTCATCATCACGCGCGTTGCCAAGAACAGCGCGTCGCTCTCCTCGCCATGGTCGTAGAAGAAAGTGGCAAACGCGCCGTCCTTCGGGGGAACCAACGGTGACGCGGCGGTGGCTTCTTGCGGCAGCGCGGCGACCAAGGGGACCGCGCAGCAGAGCATCGCAGCCGCGACCAGCAGCGACAGCGCGCGCCATGCGCCACGCGCTCTCTGCAGCGGGCCGCAGCGCTGCGGGAGACACTCCATGACGCGCCGCGCGCTTGCTCCGCCGGTGGTGGCCATCGTCATCGTCATCTCCGTGGGGGAGCAAGCTGCTCGGGTGAAGAAGTGCGCGAGGTTTTTTTGTTTTCGTCACAGGGGACCGGACGGGCGCACGTGACTTGCCATAAAACCTTGTTCATGCCGTTTTTAGACCAATCAAGGAACGTAGAAGACTAGACCAGTGTACAGTGATACTCTCTTGAATTGATACAGAATTAAAATTGTAAAAAATAAATATTTTGTCGTGATTATCTGTGCGGATTGAAAACAAATCCGAACGAGAAAGGGCGTTCGGATTAAACAAATGCTGCGGAAATGAGCTGCTCGATGGTGGATGATCACGCTGCTGTTACGCCAGAGGCCCACCGGATGCACACACACACACACCACACTACGCGCGTGGCTTGATGGTGGGTGAGCTGTTGCGAGGTCTGTTGCGACGGTTCTGAAGAGAGGAAAACATGGAAACAACCTGTTGACGCACTGCGTCTAGTACGACGTCGACTGATCGAAACCAGTGTCGGCGGTGGACTCAGGACCACGTCTTTTGTGGGAGTTTTGCTGATAATAGCGCCATTTTGGCGCGCAAGATACCTCCCACGTACGTACGTACGCATCCACAGACGGCACACTGCGTTTGCTGCAAAAAAATAGCAGTTGCGAGGTGTTCGCTGTTGGTATCAGAGTGTTTGCCGCAGTATTTCTGGGCTCAAGCAAGTACAGCACGGAAATAGCGTCAACTGCTTCGTGCTCAGATTTCTATGGCAGCCGAATCGCTGGAAATATGCGCTATCTTTGGGGGCGGCGGCTTCTGTGCATCGGCTATTTATACGCGCGTGCGCATCCATATATGGAAAGAAAACGCGGCCATCGCGCTCATTACCAGGAAGTCGGCGGTGATCACAAGCGCTCTTGTGTTCCGCTCCGAAACGACGACAGCAGCGAGAAACCGACGTGCCGAGTCCAGCAGAGCGTCGCGAGGGAGGACGGGGCCTTGAAATCGAAACCATCGGCTCGTGAGCACAGCAGCCCGGACACGAGAGTGAGTGGGTACGCGCCACAGGGTACCAGGCAGAAGAGCGACATGGCGGCCACAGCAGCACCCACGGCGTCCAACAAGTTCCAGGCGCCGCTCGATGTCTCGCAGTTCGACATGGGCGTGACGCTCGGCACGGGCTCCTTTGGCCGTGTCCGCTTTGCGACCCACAAAGTGAGTATCGGTCGGGAGCAATGCATGCAGCCGTTGCTGGTCTCACAAAGCGAACTGACCGATTCCTCTCTTGTCAGGCGACGACAACGTACTGGGCGATCAAGATCCTGAAGAAAGCGGAGATCATTCGACTGCAGCAGGTACGCAAGATCGCCACTTTTGACCGAGGATGGCGCGCTCGTGTGTGGTCACTTACCTCGCCCATTCGTCCGTTAGGTCGAGCACATGCTGTCGGAGAAATCGATCTTGCTCTGTCTCAACCACCCGTTCATCGTGAACCTCGCGGGCACGTACCAGGACGCCAAGTATCTCTACATGGTGCTCGAGTACGTGATCGGCGGCGAGTTCTTCACACATTTACGGAAAGCCGGGCGATTCGACAACAACGCCGCCAAGTTTTACGCCGCCCAGGTCGTGTCGATCTTTGAGTACATGCACGCGCAGGACTTCATCTACCGCGACCTCAAGCCCGAGAACCTGCTGCTGGACTCGGAAGGGTACATCAAGATCACGGATTTCGGCTTCGCCAAGCGCGTGGCGTTCAAGACGTACACGTTGTGCGGCACACCCGAGTACATTGCGCCCGAGGTGCTGCTGAACAAAGGCCACGGCAAGGGTGTGGACTGGTGGACGCTCGGCATCCTGCTCTTCGAGATGCTTGCGGGCCAGCCACCGTTCTGCGACGACGACCCCATGGGCATCTACCAGCAAATCCTGTCGGGAAAACTCAACTTTCCGCGGTTCTTTGACCGGAATGCCAAGGCGCTGATCAAGCGGTTGCTCACGGCGGACCTGACCAAGCGCTACGGGTGTCTCAAGAACGGCGTCGAGGACATCAAGAAGCACAAGTTCTTCAGCGGCATGAGCTGGGAAGACCTGCTCGCGCGCAAGGGCGCGGCGCCGATCATCCCGCGCGTGACAACAGCGAACGACACGTCCAACTTTGGCCCGTACCCGGACTCGTGCGAAGACGCCATCGTGCCCGTGTATAACGGCAAGGACCCGCTCGCAGACTTTTAAGCAGCAGCAAGGTAACGACGGAGAGCGGGATGGATTTGATCTGAACTAGCGTTGTCCCCAGAACCGTCTGCTTGGCTCTTTTTCTCAGGCTATAAGAGCAGACTGCAGCATGAGGGAGGCAAAACTTTGATTATTAGGCACAGGAGAATGATAAATGAATACACACGCCAAAAAACATGAAAAAAAATCAGCCTCTTGAGCCGCATGCACATACCTCTAGAGCCATTGTTTATCCACTGCTCATGTACAGATGTAGGTTCTACGTGCATTCTTCTCTCTTAGAGCTTGGAGTTGGGGAAGAGGAACTTGTCGCCTGCAAACTTGTAGTACGAGAGACCGTTCTGGAACACGCGCAGGCAGCGGCCGGCGTTGTCAGGTTCCTTCACGGCCGCCACGAACGCGTTCACGACCTCGCCGACTTCCATGATGCCGCCCATCTGCATGGCGTAATCTGGAGCGGACTCCGTCACCTGACGGCCCATCGCGGTCTTGGCGAAACCAGGGCAGAGCGCGACGACGCGGATGTTGTGGCTCTTCTTGAGCTGGTACAGCGAGCGCGTGAAGCCGACGACGCCGGCCTTGGCGGCGCCATACTCTGGCGAGAACGGCACGGCGTTGAGGCCCGCGAGACTCGCCAAGTTGACGACGATGCCCTCTTGGCCCTTGGGCAGCTTCTTGAAGTAATCGATCGCGACCTGCGTGCCGCGGATCAGCGCCGTCAGGTCGATGGTGATGACCTTTTCCCAGTTGCGCGGCGCACCGTCGTCGTAGAACGACGTGTCGCCGCCGATGCCCGCGTTGTTCACGAGCACGTTCACGGCGCGGTCAAAGTACTTGGTCGCGCAGTCGAACGCGGCGTGGAAGCTGTCTGGGTCGGTCACGTTCTGGCGCACGAAGCCCACGTTCCTGTGGCCGTACTTGGCCTGGAATGCCGCGCACGTCTTCTCGAGCTGCGTGACGTCGATGTCCGTGATCAGCACCTTGCCGCCCGACGCCAGGATCGCCTCCGCGAACCCGCGGCCGAGCCCTACGGCGGCGCCCGTGACGATCCCCACGACCTGCGAGAGCTCCATTATATAGGAATGTTTACTGTGTGGGTTCTTGGGCGAATTGTAAAATGCGCAAAAGGTTCACGTCAGCAAATAGAAAGCCCAAGGTTCAACCAAAAAAACGAGACTGGAGCATATACACAACAGATTAGGAAGGGTATTGGGTGTGATAGTAATTGAATATATGAATGCAAGATAGCCCTGAAACAGATATCTGTAAGGTATGAAGAGGATATGTATTATGAAAGGCATGAGTTAGATGGATGCGCGTGCGTCCTTGAATACATTCTGCATGGAATATTCAACTCCCGATCTGGCCGCTTGCCTTACAGCTTGGAGTTTGGGAAGAGGAATTTGTCGCCCGCAAACTTATAGTACCCGCGCTTGCCCTTGACGATGCGCAGACAGCGGCCGGCATTGTTCGGTTCTTTCACGGCCTCGACAAACGCGTCGGCGATCTCCGAGATGTCCATCAGACCGCCGAGCTCATTCGTGAACTGCGACACCTTCTGCGTGGCTTCGATGCCCATCGCGGTGTTGGCAAAGGCCGGGCAGAGCGCGAACACGCGGATGTTGTGGCTCGCCTTCAGCTGATACAGCGAGCGCGTGAAGCCGACAACGCCAGCCTTCGCAGCTGCGTACTCTGGCGAGAACGGCACGGGGTTCAGACCCGCCAAGCTGGCCAAGTTCACGACGACGCCCTCGCGTCCATTGAGGTGCTTCTTAAAGTTGTCCATCGCGACCTGCGTGCCGCGGATGAGCGCGAAGAGGTCGATGTTGATCACTTTTTCCCAGTTGCGCGGCGCGCCGTTGTCGAAGAACGAGAGGTCGCCGGCGATACCGGCGTTGTTCACGAGCAGGTTCGCGGGCACGCCGAAGAACTTGCTCGCCTTGCCGAACGCGGCCACGAAGCCGCCGGCGTCCGTCACGTTCTGGCGCGTCCAGGTGATGTTCTTGGCGCCATATTTCGCCTGGAGCTCCTTGCCCGCCGTCTCCAGCAGCGCGCCATTGACGTCCGTGATCAGCACTTTGCCACCCGCCGCCAGGATCTTCTCCGCGAACGCCTTGCCGAATCCCGACGCGGCGCCCGTGACGATGCCGACTGCTTGCGAGAGGTCCATTCGAGTTCGTTCGTGCACTGCGCGTGCTCGGTTTGGAAATGAGGGGATCCGGTATTCAAAGCTGAAGGTCTCCGTTGAGCGTTCACGTCAGCATCCCAAGTTCAACCGACCAGGTACGAAACAAATTCCAGAGGCTATGCATTAACAAAGGTTTCGGCTTGCCCAAGCAGGCATCAGAGGCATGACCATGCATTGTGAGCACTAGTTACAAGGATGAATGCATTGCGCAGGTTACGCATGAGCCAGTGGAGGCAACAACGACACGCACACATATATTATCCAATTTGCTTGCGTTTCCTTACTACAGCTTGGAGTTTGGGAAAAGCTGCTTGTCGCCGGCGAACTTGTAGTAGCTGCGGCGGCCCTTGACGATGCGCAGGACGCGGCCGGCGTTCTCCGGTTCTTGCACGCCGGCAACGAACGCGTTGACGATTTCCGACACGTCCATCAAGGCGCCTTGCTCGTCCGTGTATTCGCGTACCGTCTGCGTGGCTTCGATGCCCATCGCGGTGTTGGTGAAGCCCGGTGCGAGCGCGAAGCAGCGGATGTTGTGGCTCTTCTTGAGCTGGTACAACGAGCGCGTCAGCCCAACGACGCCAGCCTTGGCCGCAGCATACTCCGGTCCGAATGGCACAGCGTTCAAGCCAGCGAGACTCGCCAGGTTCACGATCACACCCTCTTTGCCATTCAGCTGCTTCTTGAAATAGTCCATTGCAACTTGTGTACCACGGGTCACAGCGGTCAAGTCAATGTCGATGACCTTCTCCCAGTTGCGCGGAGCGCCGTCGTTGTAGAATGTCATGTCGCCGGCGATACCGGCGTTGTTGACGAGCACGTTGACGGGCTGGCCAAAGTGCTTGGCCGCGTACGCAAACACCTCCGAGAAGCTGTTGACGTCGGTCACGTCCTGGCGCACCCAGCACACGTTCTTCTCGCCGTACTTGGCCTGTAGCTCCCTGCCCGCGGCTTGCAGGCTGTGCACGTTGACGTCGGTGATCAGCACCTTGCCGCGTCCGGCCAAGATCGCTTCCGCGAAACCTCTGCCAAAGCCCGCAGCTCCTCCCGTCACGATCCCCACTACCTGCGAGAGCTCCATTCTTGACTTGGTATTTGCGTTCAAAGTGGTGACGGTCTGCGGCGCTGGCGGCAGAATCGGAAGTGAACGCGTCGTGATCGGTCGCCTAGCATTTCACTTTTGTCTTTAACAGGTTGACACACTGACAATGGAGCGCATGCTAGTGATATTGATTTAGTGAGGTTATAACTAATAACAGGTATATTGCAGGTATTAGAATCGCACTGCCTTGCTGAGACCGAGTCAGTATGCATTTGTGGAGGTACTTGAAGGCTGCGTTTGAAGGAGTGTTGACGTGAACCGCGAAACGACAGACTTCAAGAAGGTCAATACGGCAGAACTATCATACAGAATAATTGCCTTTATTTAGAATCAACCTTCTTTTGTGTTTGCATACATCTTTTCACTCCACTGTACCTATCAAACAGCATCCTTGCAAAAAAAAAGAACCATGAGTCAGCGATTCAGGATCTCTTTTACAATAAAGCACCCTCATATGCTTCTTTTTACTGAAATCGTCCTCTTCCTCAATTGCCAACAAATACCGGTACCAACCTCGCCAAAAGATACTAATACCGGTATCTCGGCTCCTCCACACACACGTCACATTGTCACAGGCAGATACAAAATCAAGATGGAGCCCGAGACGGTGATCCTGGCGCTGCTGCTGGGCCTCGCGGGTGTGCTCTACTACGTGTACGTGGACCAGCCCAAGAAGAAGCAGCTGCGCGGCGCCGAGGCGCTCAAGCAGAGGGTTGCGCAGCAGAATGCCGAGCGCGCCGCCGCGGGGAAGAAGCCCAAGGGGAAGACCAAGAAGGTCGACATGGTCGCCGAAAAGACCAAGAAGCAGAACCAGCACGGCGATGACACTGCGGTACAGACGCCAGAGCACCCGCTGAATCTGCGCGTGCTCAAGGGCCACAAGTACGGCGTCACGGCGGCCGCGTACTCGCCAAATGGACGCTTTATCGCGACCGCGAGCACTGACCGCACGATCCGCTTGTACCTCCGCGAGACGCTCGACGACAAGAACAGCAGCGTCCGCCCCCAACAAATCACGATCGAGTACGACCACGCGACCGCAATGACGTTTAGCTGCGACGGGAAGATGCTGGTGCGTTCATATGTGTTTAAGTTTCGCGTGTTGCAATGAAGCTGATATGGGTGGGCTGTGATCGCAGGTTGTAGTGACCGAAGGCGGCTTGGTCAAGTTGTATCGTACGTGCAAGAAATAATCGACGTGTTGCTGGTTTTTTTTTATATGCAAGCGATGGCACTGACGGGTGCATTGGGATCGTTGGATTGTAGAGAAGCTGCGCGTGAAGCCGGAGCTCGTGAGCGAATTCTCGGTTCAGCACAAGACCGACGTGCACTCTGTGCTCATGAACGACATTGGGAACGTACGTAGCTCTTTGTCACGCGACGATGATCGATATTGAAATAGCTGTCGCTGACTCGTGATCCCATTAACTTAGTGGGCGACGATCGTCACGTGTGCGGGCGACGCTGATACGGACGTCAAGTTCTGGAGCGTGAGGGGCAAGTTGCTCCAAGTCGCCAACACGAACCAAGTGGCCAACTACCACTGCATTGGCTCCAAGGACAACCGGTACATCGCGGTGGCGGCATACACGCCCGAGGTCAAGATCTTTGAGATCACGCGCGAAAAGAACGGCAATTTCAAAAAAGTCAACAAGATCATGACGCTCCATGGCCACCGGGTACGTCATACGCCCGTGTGCGGTCGATATGGCTTCAAGGAACGAACGGTTGTGTGTTCATCTTTGCAAATATCTAATCATCCATCCCACCGTTGACGTAGACTGGTGTACTCGATCTCGCGTTCAATGGTTCGGACACGGTCCCTGTGACGCGCATGGTCACCGTCTGCAAAGACGCATCGGTACGCTTGTGGGATATCAATGGTACGAATGAACTCGATGCTCAGCGAACTCTGTTGATTCAAGAATGCGTACTAATCCGTTGCCAATGGCGTCAATTGCTAGTCCGCTACGTCGTGAATGAAGATCCAAAAGTGCTCTCGAACTTTACCGCGAGCGAGCAAAAGGCGTACCAATCAGTGGATCTGTCGCCAAACGGAAAGGTGCGTGTGGTCAAAAGAACGATGCATATGTTGTGAGCTCACATATTCTGCCAACTTTTGTGCCGCGATTAGCTTCTTGCAACTGCACGTGACCACGACATTCTCTTTGTCTCGACGAGCGACGGCAAGGAACTCTCGACGATCCCAAACGCGCTGGAAGACGCCATCAAGCGCATCGTGTTCTCGCCCAAGGGCGACGAAGTCATGGTCGTCGGCAAGAACTGCAAGCACGTGAAAATCTACAAGGCCCCTCAGGCATAAACGAAGACAGGATTCAGTCAATAACGGATAGAAAGTTGACCAGCAAGCACACGAACAACGAAAGCAAGTTGGTGGCTTCAATGCTATTCCTTTTTCTGCATTTATGTTGTTGCTACTTTTTTTCTTTCTATTGCACGTTTCCTCGTTCTCACGGGGTTGGAAGAATCTCCAGCAGCTTCCACTTGAGCATGTCAATGGTCTCTTTCAGGATCAGCTTGTCGGATCGACGCACGACCACGGCCATGCGCTCGTACACATCGCCTTGCTTGCTGTTGTTCTCTTCGCCGTGTTCTCCCTCTTGTGCTGCCCACTCGCGCAGCTTTGCGTCGTCGTCTTCCAGCGTGCCATCAAAGTCATCGAGCATTTTCTGCAGCGTGTAGATCAACCGCGTGAGCGTCATGTGCTCGTTGTCGAAGCTCAGCACTTCGCCATCGAGCGCCTTGGTGGCGAGAGTCTCGAGTTGCTCAGCACTGTCGCACTCGATCTCTTCGATGCGTACCGCGATGAGCAGCAGCTCGTTCAGTTCGTCGGCAGTGAGCTCAAACGGCGTCGTGACGTGGTCCAGGCCATTCGCTGCGAGCAACGCCGCTTTCTCGTGATAATAGCTGCACGAAGCTTCGTCCATGGGCGCCCACAAGTCGAGCGCATCGTACGGGTTGTTGGGGATCACGAAGCCATACAACGCCAGCAACTTGTGGTTCGAGAGCGCGCCGTAGTTGATGTACATTTGCGCGCCAGCCGACCAGTGCTGGTGGCTCACGAGCTTGAACGTCTGGGTGGCGACGTCGAGATAGTGGGACATCTCGGCCTCGGGGTCGTGGTTGAGCATATCGAACACCGGTACCATGGCCTTGACACGCTGCATGCCGAAAAATGGACCGTCGCGCTCGGACGCCACGTCATCTCGCTCCTCGTCGTCCTCAAACTTGTTGCCGCTCTGCGATCCGCTCGATGGTGTCACTCGCAGCGACACGAAGCGACTCCAGATCGTCGACAGCGCCCATTTGTACTCTGCTAACGAGAACCATTCTTGCAACTGCTGTGCGCTGACGCGGTCTGCTACAGCGTCAAAGAGCGGCACGAGCACATCGTCTTGTAGTCGCGCGTAATCTGACGCCACCTTTTCTGTCATCTGCTTGGCGATCAAGTACAGATTGCTTCCGCACAAGTGCGTGAGTGCGCTCTCGGGGAAGTAAAGCACGTTGTGGTAGGTTTTCGGCAGCAGAGCAATGTGGTTGCGCCAGCGAGAGTCGTCGCGACGGACCCATTTCTCGTACAGCAGCGCGATCGCGAGCTGGTCGTCTTCGCTGTCGGCACAGCTCTCCTGGAAAAACGCGAGCTCCCCGAGCACGGGGTCCCTACACGCCGCGCCCACCGTGAGCAACGACGTGAGCGGAATGCTGAACACTTCAGTGTGCGGGCCGATATCCTCGGCGATGAACACGCCGCGCTCGTCGCCCTCGACTTCGTACACGAAATCCGTCGCGATCTTCACATCGAGCTCCTGCTGCGCCCACTCATTGTATCCAACGAACTCGTTCGCCGTGCAGTCATCATCGTCAGTACCACCAGCAGCAAAATGCATGATCGCTCTTTGATTTCTTTCCTGTCTGCTGGATTCTGGTGTTGCTTGTGCGCTGCTGGGGAAAATGTGATGTGGCGAGAAGCAGCGCGTGAGAAGGGTGCGGTAGCTGCTGCTGACAGGGAGAGGGAAAGAGCGCAGCGGCCACACGCGTAGCGAGCTGGCGCCGAATGCGGCGATCGAGACGGAGGAGGGCGGGTTCGAACAACAACTAGGGCGCGCGCCTGCGCATGTTGCTGCATCCGCTCGCGCTTCCTTCTTCTGACAATAAGCCCAGCGGACCAAGTGAGCGCTGCTACTGTCCTGCCCACAAGAGTGACAGACGACCATCACTCTTCCGCGTACGTAACTGATTGTACTGTACGCATGGGTACGTGGTGGCTATCTCGTATAACCGGCTACACACGGTAGCAATTATATTTCTCTTCCAGTTAGGAATATATCGCCTCTTACGATCACTTGTGCACGGTACATAAAGGACGCAATCACCAGGAGCGCAAGATATAAGAGCGCCTGCTTTGCCCCATTCGCAAGTGCATGCTCTCGCTGGGGGATTGCGCTTCTGGTTCTTTTTCGTTTATTTATAAGGGACTCGAACGCGAACGCAGCAGCAGGTGGGTGGGCTCTGATTGGCCGCGCGTAGAAGCTTCGGCACGAAAACGTTCCACTGCGCGATCCGTATCTAACCACGCGCAGCTGCTCCACCACGCCGATCGCTTCTCTCAGGTATATGCGGTTTTGCAGTTTGCACAATTTGAAAACTCGGAGAACATCTACCTTGTTCTTACAGAGGGTATGCATTGGTGCAGGTCGCAGTGCACTTTTTTTCAGAGAGGACGGACAAAGCGCTGCATACTTGGGGAGCAACTCTCTAAAGCCTGATGTGTGAGGGAGGGGTCAGTAATGTGGCGGCACTTGATTCGACGCGCTGAACACACCATGTGGGGGCGAGCGTGTGTGTTCGCAGTCAGTCACTCAGGATACGTCCACAGAACGCGAAAGCCGTCGCTCGCGCAGTAGTCGAACGGCGGCTCCTCCTCTCCGCGCGTGCCGCCGGTATGTAATGCGCGCCTCCTCTCCCGCGGCTCGTTTTCACATGTGCGCGCGCACAAAGGCACTCACTGACCGCGAGCGTTTGCTTCTTTGAGCAGTTAGTTGAGCGAGTGTCGTCTGCTGATTGCCGGTCGGTACGTGTGCGCGTGTGGATGTGCGCGTTGAGGATCTCTCTCATTGTCATGTGCGCCGCGGGTGTCGCACAATCGCATATATATGTACATATATAAAGCACATCATCCTGACCGCGAAAGCGCGGAGGCGCGCGTGTGTGTGCGTCGGGGGGTGGCGCTGGATTGGATTTACATGCGGCGCGTACTGTTTTCCCTGGAAAATAAAGAGCAGCGCAGTCGATGGTTTCATTTTTTTTTTACATCCATGGACCGCCTGCGCATTGCCTCTTGATGTTTTCCGTCAGACGTATCAATGACGGATCCATGGATCACGAACTGACCACTTGTCTGTGTGCGTGTGTGTGATCGTAGAGATTCAGTGAGCGAGCGAATTAAATTAATTCGGATTTCTTTCGAGCGACCTGCCTGCGTGCTTTTTTCTTCTTCTCGCACGCGCGCTGTAGCCCATCGCCAGGCACTCAACTCGAGCGCGGAAAAGATTTCGTTCTCTGCGCTCCGCACAAGCGACGCGAGGCAGGGGAAAAAAAGTTAATTGAAAAGGAAAAGGCCGGCAGAAAAGTCCCGGAAGCGACCAAGCGCGTCAATCCATCCGCAGCCTCATTCGGCAACTTTTGACGTGTGCGCCAGCGACAAGAAGCAATGCAGACGCAGCCAGAAGCGCCGCCCGTTGTCGCAGACGACCAGTCGCTCAAGTCCCACGTCGTGTGAGTTGCGAAGCAGCATGTCTGGCCTACTGCAGTAGTCGTTGCGCCGTGCACAGCTCTGACAAAAAGTTGCGTGTGTTGATTCACCAGACGCATTCAGGACCTATCGCTCAAGACGTCGCCATCGAGCGAGCGCTTGGTTCAAGAGCACGACACACCTAAAGCCGAAGACGTGGCTCAAGCGTCCGTGCCGCTGTGCGCAGACGCACGTCACTCCGAAGAGCACAAGTCGCCCTCTGCAGCCGTGTCAATGGCGCCTGCTCCTGCTGTGCCGTTGTTGCAGCCTCAGAAAGCGTCATCGCCTCTGAAGCGGAAGAACAAACGCGTGAGTCTGAGTCCGACGTCGAAAATGAAGAAAACGACCTCGCTCAGCGACATTGTCGTCGTTGAAGGAGAGCTCGTCGTCGCCGAAGAACTCGAGCAGACGCCGCAGCGAGCTGCAGTCTCTCGGACCCTCGGATCGGTACTGCACTTGCTCGTATGCGCGTCTGTGTTGTGTATTGTTGTCTTACGATTTCCGTATACTGTGGCATTATGCAGATTTACTGTGTACTCGTCGTGAGAAACAGTTCGTCGTTGCATTTGGAGACAGTCTCCGAGCATCGCCACCACTTGGTCGACTTGGAGATCAGTCACATGGACTTTGTATATGGCAACGCATTGGCAGTAAGCGACTCGACTCTAAAGTTCCAGCTCGCGTATCGGCTCCAGAAACCCTCAGGGACGCCGTCGTCCTACTCGTTTACAGCATCCACAAAAGCGCAGTACGAGAAATGGACCAACAGCATCCAGGATTTCCTTCAGTTGAGCCAACGAGGAGGAGGAGGAAGGACGTCGCCAACGACGACCGTGTCAGCAACCCCCAGAGCATCATCAGCAAGGGCTGAATCCGCTCGAAGGATGCGATCGATTGCCTCATTATGTGATCAACCGCCACCGCCACCACAGCCAAATGTTGGCACCTCCTTTTTGTACCCACGGGCGCCAAAGACGAAACACCTCATCTTGGTTCGCCATGGTCACTATATCAATGCGCATGCGCGCTACGTCTCGGATTCCGACCAGGTGCTGTCCCAGATGGGTCGGCAGCAAGCCGAGTTCACAGGGAAGTACCTCGAGCAGTTGTACAGTCGCTCGCCGACGCGGCATGACATGACGATCTACCACAGTGACATGACCCGTGCCGTCGAGACTGCGACATCGATCAGCAAGGATTTCGGCAACTGCACACTCACGTCGACACGGCTGCTGCGCGAAGGCTGGCCGGGACGACCGTATTCGAGCCACCAAGCAGCCTCGTCTCAGCCCGAGGCAACGAACCCAGAGATGGATCGGATTGACGCCGAGCGCATGGAGCTCGCGTTCCAGACGCTTTTCACGCCCAAGTCCGCGGACGAAGAGGACGACGACGAAGCGTACAGCTACCAGGTGATCGTGTGCCACGCGAACCTGATCCGGTTTTTCCTGTGCCGTGCCATGGGCATTGACCCCGTCGGGCGGTGGGGCCACTTTGAGATCAACCACTGCGGCGTCACGCGCATCGACGTGTGCGAAAACCGGCCGCTCAAGATCATCTCGGTGAA
This sequence comes from Globisporangium solare, assembly GCA_023335675.1. Classification (NCBI taxonomy): domain Eukaryota; phylum Oomycota; class Peronosporomycetes; order Pythiales; family Pythiaceae; genus Globisporangium; species Globisporangium solare. The sequence goes on along the minus strand of JAADVP010000604.1, from coordinate 366 downwards.
CGAGACGGGCCACCTGCCCCACTCGCTGATCACGTCAAGTGAAGACCACTTGTAAGGGTCGCCCAGCACTTAATAAGTAAGTACTCCCTACGGGCATGCCTGCAAACATTTTAATAATAAAAACAAGCATGGCCAGCAGAACGACCATCATGTGCATCGACAAGCGCATTGCGGTTCTTGCAACGGAAGAGCGACAATGCGGCGGTAATGGAACCACACGATGCTGTGTGGTCGTGCAAGTTGAAGTTGCGGTTTATGCAGTTTCACTGGCAACCCTCCATCATTTAATACGATCCATCACCCGGCCTATTAAATCAAAGAGCCCTGATTCAGATCTCAGAGCGATCTTCCTTTCTTTTCTTTTCT
>JAADVP010000603.1:0-17806 GCA_023335675.1 Globisporangium solare | reverse complement strand
TGATCTGGTTGGACCAGCCGACAAATGTCGGGTACTCTTATGGTCTGAATGGAGATTTAGATCATAATGAAGAGGATGTGCAGACCAACATCTACTGGTTCCTGCAGGGTTTCTTGGACACCCATCCAGCGTTTGCTGGCCAACCGCTGTACTTAACGGGAGAAAGCTACGCGGGTCACTACGTCCCAGCTGCGGCCCACTACATCTGGCAGGAGAACGAGATCGCCAACAAGACCAACAGCACTGTCGCTCCTCGTCTCAACCTGCAAGGTATTGCTATCGGGAATGGACTCGTGAACCCTGTCGTTCAGAGTGAGCATGCCTTGGATATGGTCAACAACACGTACAATGTCACCTTGCTGAGCCCAAGCGACCGCACCATCGCCGAAGCGGCCCTGCCAGAATGCGTGGAGCTCCTGGAAGATTGCCAGGATGACGCTGACGCGTGCCCAGCAGCGCTAGAATTCTGCCAGGAAAAGATCATGGGCCAAATCGCCAAGGCGAACCGCAACCAGTACGACATTCGCATGGAGTGCCACGAGGCGGATTCAACCAAGTGCTACGACATGAGTCACGTCACGACGTACCTCAACTCGGCGCCTGTGCGCGCGTACTTGAACGTCTCCGAGGAGCATGTCTGGCAGGAATGTTCTGCGAAGGTTGGTGAGGGCTTTGCGGGAGACATCATGCGAGGCTTCGACGAGTACGTGGCGGATTTGCTCAACTTTGCCAATGTGCGTGTTCTGGTCTACGCCGGGGATGCCGATCTGGTGTGCAATTGGTACGGCAACCAGGCGTGGACCAAGGCGCTCAAGTGGCAGTACAAGGAGGATTTCAACGCCGCCCAGGAGCACGCGTTCGTTGTCGCGAACGCCGATGGAACTCTCAATGCCGGGACTGTGCGCACTTTTGAGAACCAGTTCACGTTCATCCGCGTGTTCAACTCGGGTCACATGGTGCCGCAGGACCAACCTGCTGTCGCGTCCGAAATGATCACCCGCTTTCTGCGCAACGAAGCGTTTTAAGCGAGCGGAGACATTCTTCAAAAGAACCGGTTTCTTTCTGCACGAGTGACGTTCTGAGGACGCTGCTGTAGCATTCTCCCAGTGTTTTGTGTGTTTGCTTTGTCGAAGCATTTTCGAACAATCATAGCCTTTTGTTTTGCCGATCGATATTGAAGTCTCAATGCAATCCTGCTGACACGACTTCAGCTGTTGTCTGTGTTAAAATCGCACGCAAGTTTCAGTACGTTAAGCAACACTAGAACCGCTGGTTCTTGAAGAACTCGTTGATCATGTCGAGCGACGCCGCCGGCTGATGCGTTGGCACCATGTGGCCAGCGTTGAACACGCGCATTACAGTGAAGTCGTCGTACGAACGCAGCAAACCAGCGACCAAAGGTGCTGCACTCGCGTCCAGTGGGTCGTGCGCAACAAACGAGCGCTCAGCCGCGGAGTTGAAGCCCTGCTTGCCAGACTATTCCAGTGCGGAGGTCCACACCTGGTTGCCCTGCCAGTTGCACATGAGGTCTGCATCTCCCGTGTAGATCAGCACTCGAACGCCTCCGCCAAGAAGATCGGCGACGAGTTGTTCGGCGTTCATCAAGTAGTCCCCAGACACCATGAACGCTTCGCCAATGATCTCACTCGCTTCGACCCATTCTCGAACGGGTCCGTCGTTCACATTGAGGTACTTTCGAACACTCTCCAGATTGAAGAAGTCGTACACGTAGTCCATTCCATGGCAGGTTCCCACTCGAACCTCGTCACATACTTCGCGGATATCGTACGGATTGCGCTCGTTTGTCGCTGTCAACGGGATTGTCAGCGAGGTGAAACAGTAATCTTGCGCAGCGCAGCACTATGTGCTATTCGACAGATCTGCTTGGCATTGACGCACCATGGCCACGCACGTCTCGGTGTCTTTCCGCATCTGCGTGATCTCAGTTTGATTTATCAACGAGATGTTGTAGACGTTGTCGATCATGTCGATATTGTGAGCGAACTGAGAGAAGAACATGCAAACAACTCGGTCAATCCAAACGTGCGTCGGCGTTCCAGGGTTCCAGGGACGATACCAAGAAAAAACAACGCAGACGTACCTGAACCACTGGGTTGACCCAGCCGTTTCCGATCGCAATCCCTTGCAAATTGATTCAGTGCTTTCCTGGCTGCGCATCGCCCAGTTTGTTTTGCTCCCAGATGTAATGTGCTACGCCTGGAGCGTAGTGGCCGCCGTAGCTCTCTCCCGTGATGAAGAACTCACGTCCGTCAAACTCGGGGTGCTTTTCGATAAAGCCCTGCAGGAACCAGTACATGTTCTCGCCCACATTCGTCTCGTTCACGTCTCGATCCCCCCATTGGTCCGTACGAAAACCCGACGTCCAGGGGCTGCTCGAGCCAGATGTAATTGGCTTGGTTGTTCCATGAGTACGGGTCCGCCTTGGTCGAGAGGTCTGGCAGCAGGCTGCACGGGCCGTTCTCCATCATCAGCCCGATCATGCTCGAGCCGCTCGGTCTGCCCGTGAGCCAATCACCAACGGGTCCTTGCTCGGCTCGCTCTTCGATTCAAAGAACCAGTAGAAGTAGTGGCCGCCTTTCTTGTTGGCGAGCTTGACGTATCCGGCTTCGTTCTTGGTGGTTCCGCAGACAAAGTCGCCTCCCTCGCTGGCGGTTCCTGCGGCGCTGGCTGCTTTCGCGGGCGTCGACTTGGTCCGCCCAACGATGAGCGCGACGATGCCGAGCACTAACGCGAGTTCAATGGCAGTCTTGATGATGCGGCTCCGTTTGGCGGCCGTGGTCGATGGCGTCGGGTCGGCGTTTACCAGCGGGGTAGTCTCCTTGGAGGATGCCATGGCAGCAAGTCGACTAGCGCGTTGACGCTCGTCAGGGTGGCGCTGCTGCTCTTGGAGGCGAAACTGGAAGTGGCGCCGGGGGTGAAGGTGCGCGCATCTGCTTGGTCATCAGCGCTGTATCACCTGCTGATGTCATCCATGGTCGGCTTGAATGGCTCGACCAATCAATCACGACAACAGCATACAATCGTGAGATTACCACCATTCCTTATCAGATCATGCGCATCAATCCTAACTTTGCTACACACACATGAAAAAGGGTGCAACCTGCTTGAACGACAAAAGTCTGTTTGCCTCGTTCAAGCTGAATATTCATTCAGCCTGAGAACACTCCAAATCCATTTGTCTTATAAACAAGTTACAGCACTTCGTTGGCGAAAAACCAGTTGATCATGTCGAGAGCCACTGCTGGCTGATTCTTCGGCACCATGTGGCCCGAGTTGAACACGCGAAGGAAGGTGAAATTGCCAAAGGGATGGACGACACCGCCGTTCACTGAAGATGAACCGGCGTTCAAAGGATCGTGTGACACAAACTGCCTCTCCAACGCGGCATTGAACCCTCGCTTGCCCTCCCACTCGAGCGCTTTTGTCCACGCCTCACTGCTCTGCCAGTTGCACATCAGATCGGCATCGCCGTTGTGCACCAAGACTCGAATGCCATCGTTGAGTAAATCAGCGACCTGCAACTGCGATGGCTGAGCGTTGTCTGATTCGATGAAGCCCACGCTGACGTCTTTGCTGGTAAGCTCCCACTTCCTCTTCACGTTCAGGGCTTCGCGCACACTCCAAGTTCAAAAACGCTTCCAAGTGGTTGTCACCCTCACATAAAGGGTCGATCTCAGTGTCACAAGGCTCGCGAATGACGTAGGGATTGCGTCCAGCTGCAAAATACGGTATTAGGTGTTTTCCCACGAAAAATTCTGCTCGTCCATGCAAATAGAGCCGTTCAATGGGTTGACCGGCATGCTTGGTTCATGGCGACACACACCAAGTTGTCCTTCTTCATTTGCACGACCTGCGCTTCCGTAAGGAACGTAATGTTGTAGGCATTGTCCTTCGCCATGGCTTCGGCATACATGTACTGTGCTCAAGCAAGCGACGTCAAAGCATAGAATGGTTAGCGCCTGCTTATATAATGTTTTCGTGTGGCAAGGTGACCTCACCTGAGTCTCTGGGTCCACCCAGCCGTTCCCGATGCTGATGCCCTGCAGATTGATCTTCTTGCTACCAGCTTGGGCATCACCTAGCTTACTCTGCTGCCACACGTAGTGTGCTGCCGATGGAACATAGTGGCCACCATAGCTCTCCCAACGATGAAAAAGGGGGCGGTTTTCAAACTCTGGATACTTCTCAATGAAGCCCTGAAGGAACCAGTACATGTTCTCACCCACGTTCGTCCCATCCACATCTTTGTCTTCGGGGGTGGTGAAGTACGAGAAGCCAACATCCGGCGGTTGATCTAACCAGATCGCATTGGCTTGACTGGTCCACGCATACGGATTGACTGTGGTCGACAGGTCCGGTTGGATTTTGCACGGACCGTTCTCCATGAAGAGTGCATAGAGACTGGACACACCGGGGCCACCCGTGAGCCAGATCAACAGCGGATCTTCACTGGGGCTGCGCTGCGACTCAAAGAACCAGTAGAAGTAGTGGCTGTCTTTCTTGTCCGCGAGTTTGACGTATCTGGCTTCGCTCTTGGTGTTGCCGCAAATGGGGCCATCTTGAGCTGGCGTAGGGCTACGCGCGGCACTTGGGTTTGAGAGCCAGTGCACCCCGCGAGGGCAAATAATAGCGCGAGTCCAAGGAAAAGCACGAGTCTGACGACTCGGCTGCGTCTGCTGGGTCGCGGCTGCGGTGAGGCTGAGAAGATCAGCGGAGTACCTTCACTCAATGCCATTGCGCCTGCTGGTTGCTATCAAAAGGAACGAAATTGAGAAGTGAGCACCGATTCAGATAGAAAGCGTGTCAACCTTGGTTCAAACAGAATGATTGTAAAACACACCGTCATTCCTTGGTTTCGTCATCAATGGATGCAGCAGCTTCCACTCATCAGTATCATCATCAACAGGAGCTTCAGCAGATGAGTATGCTGCAGATCAGTTCGCAACGATGAATAAACGGACACAAAGTAAAGCAGGAACATTTCATTACCAGCTTACTTTTCGCCGCAGCAGCAGCCAATGCTGCCTGACTGCGGACACATGTAACTCATACAATATGCAAAATAAACCTGGAACGGGCCACTGCTGATTGGGGCTTTACCATGCAGTGTGCGTAGTCAAGGTGCAATTTCTGCAGAGCTGAAATGACCAGACACGCCCACTGTATCGTGAACTGCACATTGGACGCGAGCAAAAGAGACGCCGCGAGCTTACGCAAAAAAGCTTGAGGCGGCCGTGTTGTGCGCATCCAGTGTGTGGTTCGTTCCTCCAATCGCAGCGCCGCATTCTGGACAAGTCGACAGCTCCATTGGGCCACCGCACTCAGTGACCACATAGGGGTGGCCTGATGGGCACTGGTACCTACAGAATACGTTAAAACAGACACAGACTGAGCCGACATCCCAACTTCAGAGAAAATCACTGGTGACAACGCACCAGCGACCACCATAACCTTGCGCATAGGCATCGTTCCCTTTCGCGAACACCTTGAAAACTTCGAGTTTCTCCGTCTTGCTTAGATGACCTGATCGTTTTGCCAAATCGCATAGATGCTGTGCATGCTCCAGCATTTCCGTCGATAGTCCCCGTTCACGATTCAGCAGCACGGCTAAAGCATTTTCGACTTCGTTCACAAGCGTTTGGCGCTGTCTCCATAGCTTCGACTCGTCGTCCGGGAGACTGTGTCCAAGAAGAGCGACACGAAGCTGCATCCCTAGCAATATAACCTTGCTCGCTGAGGTATGGGATTCAGAGGCCAGGCACATCTTGCTGAGCGTCTTCTCAAGCTCAATGCCTTCGTCAAAAGCGATCGTGACATGATTACGATAAGTTTGAGACTGCTCCACGCCGACTGGCTGCACCTTGAGGATGAGTAGCTCAAGTAGCTCGAGATTCACCAAAATTTTGACTTGGCTTTGCATGATGCTCCGATACGAGTTCAAGTTAAACGAATCGCTTTCAAAGCCAAGCTTCTCCAAGCGGCTACTCTCCTTTGTCCATACGTCTTGCGTCGGCGTATCTTTCTTTGACAGTGCTCGAAACTGCCTCACCAAAGTGTTCAGAGTCGCAAGTCGCGTTTTACTCGCTGCTTTCTTAATTTTCTCGCGCTGTTGAACCGAGTTCTCAATTTGAGCAGCCACTAAGTGAAGGAACTTGAGCTCGGACTGCGCCAGTTGGTTAAAATTCAAGAGTCGGCCATAACGATGCACGCCAGAGACTGGTGCACGACACACAGGACAGTTCATGCTGAAGACGCCATCCTTAGGTGCCTTCAGTGGTATGACACCTACCCATTCTCCATGTTCGTCCTGCTCGTAAAAATCTGCCATGCTCAGACAACCGTCCAGAGTTTCAATTGTGAAGGTGTGCCCACAGCGAAGTTGCACGAGAGGAGACTCATCTGGGTCGTGATCTCGGAGTGAAGCGGCCATGACTAAATCCACAACTTCGTCACCTTGAGTGCACACCGTTGGCGGGCATTCGCGGCAAAACGCAGATGTCAGACACGGTTCACCACACAAGCCGGGGCACTGATGACCACAATCAAGCTGCTTTGGACAGCGCAAGTCACAAGGTAAGCGCGTGCATGGGCTTCCGCAGGGCAATGCACACGTCTCGTTGTAGTGCGAGCATGTCCAAGTGCACGGCTGAGCGCATGATGCGCAGGGCTTTTTGCAAGCTTCAGAACACTTGGAATGGCTGCATTCATTGCGACAGTTTGCTGGACACGGCGGACAGCTTCCGGCAGAATGGCAATGACTCGAACAGCTGTGGCCGCAAAATAGCATGCGTTGGCACGGATGAGTGCACTTGTCAAAGTGGATCTCGCGCAAACCTGCTTCCATCATATCCGACCCGGTTGCATCCAAGACTCTTTTTTCCAAACTGCTTGCCATGCACGCACCGCACGATCTCTGACACGCGTGTTGACAATCGCCCCGCGTCTTGTTACATATGGCATCACACTGCAAGTTCAATTTCCACAGTTCATCCAAATCGTTGCACTTCACAGTGCACTTCAGTTTCTCAGCAAATCCACAAGATACCGCAGTTGAGTGCTCGCAGAAAGGCATCTGCACAATCACTTTCGCTCGGCACCGCAGCGTTCCAGCGTGCACAGCTGAACACTTTGCATTCTTGATCGTGTGACCGCATGGAAAAGTGTGCAACGGAACGGTCTTTTCACAGCGACATGGTTCGTAGCAGCGGGACGTACAAAAATGCCCACACACAGCAACACGTTTTACGCATGGTTCCATGCAAAACCCTACAACATGACGAGGATCGTCTGCATGGCACATCTTGGGGCACCCATGACCGCAACCCAGGCGTTGGTTACACTGAATCCCACACCCTCCATCCGGCGATTTTGATCGAATATCAAGCGCTGAAGCCACTTGATGCACCGTGCCATGCTTTTGACAGCGCAAGCCGATGGTTCTGCCGATTGCTCCGCTATCCTCAAGGATATCCAAAACACGATTGAACATTGTGGCCTTGCTGCTTCGGCGTACTGTGGCAGCAGACCCAAGGATGAACATCGCACTCTTCGCACGAGACAGCATCACGTTGACACGATTGAATGTCTTGAGAAACCCTGTGCGACCACGATCGTTGCTTCGAACAGTTGAGATGAACACCAAGTGAGACTCGTTGCCCTGAAAATTGTCGACAGTCGAAAGTCGCACGCACTCCTTCAGTGTCTTGACAACCACATTGCTCACACTGGCCGTTTGCTTCGGGACCGTCTCGCTTTCCTCCTTATCGGGGTCGTCGTCCATTCCCGCCAACTGGATTGCTTCTACATCCTTTTCATCCAGAGCAAATCGAAAGTTTTTGGCCTGCAAAAAGCTTCTGATCAGGACGAGTTGCCCCAGATACGGCGTAAGGATAGTAATTTCGTCAGCGCCGTAACCTTGTTTGATTGCGTATGCCACAAGCTCAACGATCATCTCAGCCTCGAATGTGTTCTTGCATGACAACTCGCCAGTATTTTCGGAAACATCGTGATCCAAGAACCACAGGTTATGCGTGAATCCTCTGGTATCTGGATACTCGAAAACCTGCGGACCATCGACCAGCTTCGGGTAAAGCGTGTAGCGAACCAAGTTACAGATCTCAGGACGCATACGACGCTGCACATGCAAAGACACGAGCGAGCCCGGTACTTTAGCGACTCCAGTGGAAGCATCCGCTCGCTCTCTGACAAGCCGCTCAAACATAGATATGTCCAGGTTGTATCCACCATTCGACGAATAGCTCAGCACGTACTCGTTCAAGATTGGCCGCAGCTGCATATGATCTCCGATTTGAATCACTTGCTGGGTCGCATGAGACAAGCACGCGAGTAGATGTGCCTCCAGCACTTCACCAGCTTCTTCGCAGACAACGATCTCTGGGGCAAGGGCTCGAATCAGCGCTTGGTGCATTGCGCACCCTGTGGTTGTGACGCCAACCACCTTTGCAGACCTCAAGATACGAAGCATGCTGGCGTTGTTGACCTCCTCCGCCTGAGCAACACAGTCATTGTACTCATCAAGTCGATATTTGATATCAGCACGAACCGACTCACGCCATTCCGTTTCCCATTGCGCAGCTTGGGTCGTTCTTTGGCGAGCACTCAACTTCCACATTTCGTCAGCTCCTGTGTGACGTGCATTAGTTCGCTTCCACGCATTCCAGCGTTTCTGTAGCGCTTTCTTGGACTGGTGTTGGGTTTGGAAACCATCTTCATCTTCAAGCCCAACAATTGATGCGTATTCGTGGTGATACTGACGTTCCATCCATTTGAAAAACGACTTCGGTGACGTCGAAGTGTCAATGAAGTCATCCAAAGTGTTTTCTTCAATCCGTCGGCATTCACTGCGCAGCTGACCAAAACGGTAGCCTTCCTGGCGAGAAGACAAACTCGTCTTTTTCAAAACGCTCAAGGTTCTTTGCTCGAACACTTCCGACTTGCTTCGCGACCCAACACGAACAATACTCTCGACAGGCACACCGTCTTTCACCAGATCTTCGAGAAATTGGTCCAGCGCATGGTTGGTGTAGCAAACACACAGAATCGGTCCAATTGGTAGGTGCCGTTGATTTAGAATACCTTGTACAATCTTTGTACCGACGTAGCTCTTGCCGGTGCCTGGTGGGCCTTGAATCAAGCATATTTGTTGTGTCAGTGCAGCTGCAAAAGCCTCCACTTGTGTTTTATCCAGCGTCAAGCAATCGCGTTTCTCAAAGGGGTGAAGATACTTCACGAGCTGTTCGAAATTGTCCACTGGCACGTGGGACAAGTTAACGCCACTTTTGTCGCCCTTCTTGACGAGAAACTGCAAATTATATGCCTGGGTTCCTTGGGCATACTTCGGTTTATTTCGCCAGCTCAGATGTTGCCCCGAATCACCATAAAGGCACTGCTGCAGTCCCGGCGCGAGGTTTCTCGTGTTCAAGTCTTGAAGAGTACGGAGAATGGGTTCATAGGCGGGAAAGAACAAGCCTCGGACTTCAATCAGTAAGTTGGCTCGGTTCCGATCGGTCAAGGTCGTGACCAAATTCGCAGTCTCGGAAGTGTCGAGCAGTTTGAGGCTGATAGAGAACCGGTCGAGGTTCGTCGAGAAATCCTCAATCTTGCTTTCACATACAGTTGCGAAAATGAGTTCTTGAGCAGCCAGGTTCGCGTAGCGTGGGAACTGCTCATCGTCATGGCCATCGGCTTGGTACATCAAATGTGCTGTGTCAAAGGAGATTGGCACACCTGATGCGATACAAACCAACGAGCCTGCCTTGTACCGCTGCTCTCTTTCCCAAAACTCCTTCAGTTTCGTCCTCGTCCAGGTTTGTTCCTTCAACGACGGTTGCGCAGCTGAGATTTCAAACATTACACCTTTGTAAATCGAGCCTTTCAACTTGTCAAGGCGCATATCCAATGCGACATTCAATCGCGGAATATTCGCTTCACGAGGTGGTGTCCAACGCTGCGTCGTCATGCATTGGTGCAGTGTGTAGGGTTCCAGAAGCCATTGGATGCCGCGCTTCATTTGCACCAACGCGTCTTCACGAAGCAGTCGGTAATGAAAATCCAAATGGGCATCCACACCTGCACTCGTCGGCAACTGATGAGGCAAGTGCGACGGCTCTAGACAGCGCATCTCCAAATCCGTCGGGATCACATTGACGTTGCGATAGTCCGGGTCATCGTTATCATGGCGAGGTCCCAAGTCAAACCCTGATTCTTGAGTAGTTCCACGGCGCACAGAACCACTTCCCATGAAGTCTTGGAACTCGGAAAGCAAGTAGCTGGGGATTGCAGGCTCGGTAGGTCGGCGAGAAGGCACAAACTCCATGCACAACGCAAGTGTGTCCTGCATAGTCTTCTCCACGCAAGCAGTATCAATCACCTGTATCTCGTCGCTTGCCACCACCCATTCCGCGAAGTTCTTGACAAGGTCATAAAAGTCGTCGTCTTCAGCTGTCCTGGGAACTTTCTGGGGCATCACGTTCAGCAATTTCGCAAACGCATCCACACTGACGGCCAGCACATTCGTGTGCGCAAGCGTAGTTGTATCGTGCATAATGCAATTGCGCACGCGCGTGACAAACAGCGGGTCGCTGCAGAACATGCGGTACACATTCTTGACTACAGTCGCGTGTGGTGAACTGGTAAACGCCGAAGTCGTCACCAGCGACATCAGCGGCAGCGCAATCTCTTGGAATGTGCGTGTGGAGACGTCGAAGCGGAAGCAGACGATCTGCTGCAGCTTATTCATCACACTTTCGGCGTTCCCGAGCTGCAGAATAAACTCGCTGAGCTCCACGTTGTGGTTCAGTCCCGCGGCGGCCTTGACAAACTCCGCCATCTCGTAGCGCTCCCTTCCTTCGCGGAACGGCTCTCTCCGAAACAGCACGAAGGGCAGCGAGATGCTCTTGTCTTTGCCGCGTCCGCCACTACGGCCGCCACGACCGTCACCACGCCCGCCGCCTCGTCCATTGAACTCGCCACCTCCTCGACCACCGCGGCCACGGCCGCTGCCAGCGGCGCCACTCTCGCGCTCCCTCCCCATCGCGGCGCAAATGAGGAACTGAGAAAGAAATCTGGGCTGCAGAAAGATACTGGTCAGTTACCTTTCGATCGCAGTAGACCTGTGAAACATCATTCTGAATATCTGGTTGGGATGCACGTGATGATTGTTATTCCGTTTTCGTAATTAATTACCTCTGAAGGATGGATTTTTTTGCGTTGTTTCTTTCACCATTTGAGGGAAAGTGTCCACTTCAAAGTGGGCCCATCTCTCTCTGGCGTGCAATGCAGTTCCAGCCAATCCGATGTCTTGTTTTTTTTAAAAAAAGAAAACTTAAAATATCAGTCCGGATAACCCTCATCCGGATTATACGTGCAGAGTTGTCTGTATCGGTTAATTGTTTATATTATTTTACCTCATTTCGATACGTTCGCTCACCAATCGTGAACGAATTGCTAGTGACCAGCGAGCGAGATGTGGATTGCTGAGCTGCAGTGTGTTTTTGAGTGTCTTCCGCATATCATATCGAAGTTTTGTCTTAATCCTAAGGAACTGTAGTACTAGAAAATCGCACTGCTCTTGCACACGCCATGGGTGAATGAATGGCCACAGGTTTGAATGAAGGCAGTCATCTGCCGTCTCTGGCGGCTTCGCTGTTGCAGCTGTGGATCGCATCCAAGTCGTTGATTTCCCTCGATCAATCTGCAGCTGTGGTAGTCGTGAAAGAACGCATCCGTTCAGCCGGATGGTGAACACGCGTTCCACCAGGTCCAGCAGCTCGGCTTCCACGGCAGCCATGCTGGAGCACGATGTCCGCTTCTTGGGGTCGGTTATTCGACGAGTGCAAACGCTCTGTTAAATACCGAAGTCGTCCTGCATCCCATGGGCTGATTCCCTGAGTTGTATCGAGCATGAAGCGAAATGGCTTACAGCATGCTGTTGTTTGTATTCTATATGGCGTGAGGTGCCACGTATACTCCTAGAAGGTTGTGTCGGTGAATGATGGCGCTGGTCAACACAAGAAGCAGCGGTGGCTCATTTTGAGTTGCATCGCAACTTCGCAGCGTGAGGCCGAGAACAAATCGATGAACGCTGTTGCACGTGTAAAAGTACTCGTATACACTAAACGCACTTCCATTGATTCATACTAAAGTTGCTTGTTGTTCAAGAAGCGTGTGATCATATCGAGCGCAAGCGCCGGTTGGTCCATCGGCACCATGTGCCCCGAGTTGTACACGCGCAGGAACGCCAGGTTGTCAAATGTCTTGAGCTCGCCGCCAATCGTTTCCACGGCTGAAAGCGGGTCTTTCGTAAGGAAAGGACGCTGGGTCACTGCATTGAAGCTTGCTTTGCCCTTCCACTCGAGCGCATTCGTCCACGCTTGGTTACCCAGCCAGTTGCACATGAGATCGGCGTCACCCGCGTACACGAGCACGCGGACGCCTGCATCGAGCAGGACCGCAACGTGCTGGTCAGACCGCATGGACCAGTCACCGCTTTCGGAAAAGATCTGCGTGATTGTCGAATTCATGACCCCCCAGACCGGCACTTTGGCACGATCGACGCCCATGTACTCGTACGCACGGTCGGAATTGAGGAATTCGATCACAGGCGAAAAGTCGTAGCACATCGTCGTGACGACGCACTCCTGGCGAATGTCGTATACATTGCGTTTGGATGCCCAAAATGGCGCGTACAGCGTCGAATTCCAACAGCTTTGTGCTTCAGGACACGTCGTCGCCGTGTCTTCGCATGCTTGCGTCAACTGGACGCACTCCTTACTGCCTTCTTTCATTACCATGCGCTCCGCATCCGACAAAACCGTGACGTTGTACGCATTCTCGGCCATGTCGGCCGTGTACGCATACTATTCACACGACAAAAGAAGCGAGAGTTAAGTTGACATGTTCATACGTAAATGGCATGGTACAGGCAACCTACAAAGCGTACCTGGATCACTGGATTCACCATTCCGTTGCCAAGTGCGATGCCTTGCAAGTTGATCCGCACGTTCGAGGTGCCGCTAGTGGCGTTTGCCGCAGCCACATTGATGGCCTTGTTCTTGTTCACAATGTAGCGTGCTGCGAGCGGAACGTAGTGGCCCGCGTAGCTCTCTCCTGCGACAAAGAACTCGCGCTCAAGGAGCTCCGGGTGATTTTCGGTCAGGAAGACTTGCAGGAACTCGTACAGATTCTCCGCCGCGTCCTCAGTCGTGTAGTCGGTGTCGACACCAGCGCCATACGAGAATCCCTGGCCCACTGGTTGGTCGATCCAGAGCACATTCGCGTTCGTGTTCCACGCGTACGGGTTCGGCTGCGTGCTCACGTCTGGCAACACCGTGCATGGGCCGTTCTCCGACAGCGCCGCAAAGATGCTCGAGCCGCCACCCGAGAGCCACAGCAGGAGCGGGTCCTTCTCCGGGTGTGCGCTGCGTGACTCAAAGTACCAGTAGAAATAATGCGCGTCTACCTTGTTCCGGAGCTTGACGTAGCCAATGTCGTGCTTGGCCTCAGGGTCGCAGAACGCACTGGGGCTCTGGCCCGCGGCTCTGTCGCCGCGAAGCCACGACGCAACGCCAATCACCAAAGCAAAGAGCAGCACCCACGAGACCACTACCCGCACGAGCAGCGGCCCCTTCCGCTGCACTTGTTGAAGCTGCGGGACGCGGCCGTTGGCGTCGACCAGCGGCGTGTGCTCCGCTGCCGCCATCATCTTCCTCGCTGTCGCAAAAGCGCGAATGAGTGGCGCCAGACGCGCACGCAACTGCCGGATCGCAGCGTGATCCTCCCCATCGGGGCACTCCCCCTTCCTGCGGCCTACGTACGTCGCGGAGACCTGATTATTTCCGCCGCGCTTTGCTTTGTGTACAGTACACACTCACTTCGCAAGAGTGTGCAACACGACGATGGGAAGAAAGGACGAGGTCCGATAACAAGGGGAACGCTCTTACAAGCAGTTGCTGGCGGTGTCCATGTCGATGTGCCAAGTGCAGTTGTGCTCTCGGCTATTGCGCACGCAGCACGTTGTCACTCCACTTTTTTTTTCTTCTTTGTCGACTTGGTTATCGTGTACTTGGCAAGCACAAAGCAAGGCACGCAGTGCTTGTCTGCTTGAATTTGGATGGAGTATCCTAATTGTTGTCTGTGTATTTCTCCATGTTGTGGACGCCTCACATCTCTTACATCAGACAAAAGAAAGGGTATCTTCTTCGCAAACGCTCTTAAATGAGGATGAACCAGTATTACCTTTGATTTCAAAGCTCCTCGTTGGCGAGAAACTTCGTAATCATGTCGAGCGCGACCTGCGGCTGGTGCTGCGGCACCATGTGACCGGCGTTGAACACGCGCAGGAACATCAACCGCCGCTGGAACGAGCGCACGACCCCAGCACGCACGCCGGCGTCCGTCGTGTAGATCCGCTCCTGGGCAGCGTTGAAATCGGCTTTCCCATCCCACTCGAGCGCCTTGGTCCACGCCTGGTTCCCGGACCAATTGCACGCCAAGTCGGCGTCTCCGGCGTAGATCAGCACTCGAATACCATCATTTAGCATATCTGCAACGTATGAACTGTAGGAAAGCACGATATCACCGCTGAGCGTAAACGCCAAGTTCACGTCCATATTCACCATCTCCCATGCCCCCACACGCTCGCTGACGTGGAGCAATTCGCGAACGCTTTCACGGTTCAGGTATTTCTCGATATGGTCCGTTGGGATGCACAAGCTCGGCGGGTCTTTGTCGCAATACTCGCGAATGTCGTACACATTGCGGTTGGCTGCATCCATCGGCATGTTTAAGTTCGTCGTGCAAAAATCTTCAGCCTCTTCCCAGAGCGAGAGGTTTGACTGGATCGCGCGCATCAAGCGCTCACACTCTGGAGCAGCCGCTCGCATCGCGGCAAGTTGCGTCGCGTTCACAAACGTGATGTTGTAGTCGTTGTCCACCATATCGATGTAGTGCGGGGACTGGATGATGGGATCTGTGAGTCCGTTGCCAATTGCGATGCCTTGCAGGTTGATAGTGTACTCGCCGTTCTTGGTCGAATCCTCGCTCACGTTCGCTTTCTTGTTGTGCTGCCAAACGGCATGCGCAGCCGCTGGGACGTAGTGACCACCGTAGCTTTCCCCTGTGATGAAGAACTCACGTCCGTCGAGCTCAGGATGCTTCTTGATGAAGCCCTGGAGAAACCAGTAGATGTTCTCGCCCACATCCTGGCCCGTGCTATCGGTATCGTCAGTGGAGCCGTATGAGAATCCCACGTTCGTCGGCTGGTCCAGCCAGATCACATTCGCTGCAGTCGACCACGCGTACGGGTTGCGCTTTGCAGAACCGTCGTACTGCACCAAGCAAGGGCCATTCTCAGAGAGCAGTGCCAACGTGCTCGAGCCTCCTGGCCCGCCCGTGAGCCACATGACCAATGGCGCGTCGCTTGGCGCTTTGTCCGACGCCTCAATGTACCAGTAGAAGTAGTGATCGTCTTCCTTATTGGCGAGAGTGACGTACCCAGTCTCGTAGTCGTTTAGGCCGCAGAAAAAGCCGTGGTCGTTTGCGAGTGCATGGGAAGATGGCCAGAAGAGCGCGAGCAATGCGCCGAAAAACACGAGCACCACTGCAATGAAGCCAATCGAGACGCGCTTCTTCGCCTCGACCGCGGGCAGCGACTCGTAGTCGCTCGCCGTCGCCGTCAGTGGCGTCTTCTCGGTCGCCATTGTGGTCTTCGCGTTGCGTGTCAAACCCGGAACTGGTTGGGCGCACTTCCAAAAAGCGAGACTTTGACGGGAGGGAAGACCTCACGGTTGAGATGGGCTGCCTGCGAGTCACACATGGCCTGTCATTGATTGATGTCGCCCAGAGAAAAAACATGCAGCCGTGGAGTGCTGGTTGTACCGTCATTCCGTTGCGTGTCAGCAATGAGGAGAAAGCATCGTGCAAGAATACGTGTTTCCTTAAAGCGCCAAATCGGCTGGCTGGTCATAAATAATTTCGGCCTGAAACTAAGCGCCTGCAGTCTCACGACTCAAGCTGCAACTAGACGCAGACCCCACCATTTGCTCTGCGTATCGGTGTGATGGGATCAAGCTTCCGGAAGCCGCTTGAGCCACTTACGCCCTCGTACTCCAGCCTTCAGCGACATCGTAATCGTCGTCATCACCGCTCCCAGACGACTTCTCGCTGACTGCGTCGTCGCAGCCAGTGTCCGAACTCGAACTCGCCCAGTCGTCCGCGGCGTCCGACCCATCGTAGCCATAGCCGAGCGACTCATACTCGTTGTCTCCGTCAATGCTGCTGCTAGAACCAGAACCGGAGATCACGTCCGAGTCGGCGGAGTAGCCCCCCGAGCTTCCTTCGCTCCAGTCGAGCGACCCCGTGGTGATAGAGTTGAAGTCTTCGTCGAGGGAGTACACGCGGGCACCCTCCGTGGAGGAGTACAGGGCCACGAGAAGCGGGAGGAGGATGGTCTTCTTGAACACACTGGTCAACATTTTGTGGCTGCGAGCAGGTGTGAAGATGTGTGTGCGTGTTGGTTGACTGGTTAGCTGCTTGGCGAGTGGCGGTTGGGAGTCAACCGGAATATGGTGGTCAGCTTGGAGTGCTCGCCGGAGCAGCTCCAAAGAGCTTGCCTTGGAGAGGGCGATGTGCGAGCTAGGGTATCTTTCTATTTGCGTGAGTGACTATTTCGGCCACACTCAGAAGATGACCTTTGTCTCGTTTTAGCAACGATCAGCGGCTAATTTATCAGAAGCTTCAGTTCTGCCAACAAAAAGCAGTGCGCTGCTATTTTCATAGTGGCGGCATCGAATGGGAGGAGAAAATGACTGAGAGCGCAGTCTTCCCTTCCTCGGCCAATGTCGTTCTTGCAGTTCGACCTATTTACGATATTCTTCTCTCCGTAAATAAAGTAGATACTTTGTTTACGGGTGTAAATGGTTGCTTCTATGGGCAATTTGGAAGATCCACCTTTGAGCAACATGGATGGTGTGCGGACGAGTGGCTCCATTGTGCCCATCAATCGCCGCAACCGAAACCAGCCATCGATCGCGATGGAGGACGCCGCCGCTGCCGCCATGGACGCCGCAGGTGCAGCCGCAGCCACAGCTCCAAGAGCAGACGCTAGCGCCGCAGTTCCAGCAGAGGGAGAGGCGCCAACGTCGCGTCTCGATGTGTCGGACGATGAGCTGGCTGCGTGCGTCTGTGTGCTGGAAAAGTTCCATTCGCCCGACGGCCTCGAGCAGTTCCAGACACCCAAGTTCAAGCAGCTCCGCAAGGCGATGATGCCGATGCTCGCAGACCTGCGCAAGAAGTTTTTCCACGGCAAGTCGGTCGACGAGGACGAGAAGCGGCAGGAGAAGAAGCGCAAGCTCATGGTCGAGCGCGCGCGCCAAAAAGCGCTCGATCAGCAGTTCATCAACAACACGAAGCTGCGCGCCGAGCGGCTCGCACGGCTGGCGACGCTGACAGCAGCGAACCCGCTGTTGGCACAGGTCCCCGACGGCCCGATCTCGTCAGAGCCGCTGCTGCTGACCGATAACGTGGAGATGGAGAACGCGGAGGGCAAGTCAGCTGTTGCCAAAGTGGATGCACCAGACGCAGAGTTGCACCACCATCGAAGCTGCTACACGTGCAAGCAAAAGTTCAAGCAGCTTCACCACTTTTACGACCGCTTGTGCCCGCCGTGCGCCAAGCTCAACTACGAGAAGCGACTCCAGACGGCCGATCTGAGAGACCGCGTCGCTATCGTCACGGGAGCGCGCGTCAAAATCGGGTACGAGATCAC
>JAADVP010000602.1:0-17806 GCA_023335675.1 Globisporangium solare | reverse complement strand
TTCTAATTTACTTCTCAATTTGCACGTTAGCGCGCAAAGCTCCCTCTCTTCTCTTTGGACACAGCGTTACCGCTGTGCCCTTCCTCTCACCTGCGCTTCCTCACCGCACGTGTACGTCGTGTAACGAGTCCCGTTACACATTGAATAAGGATTTTCGGTGGAAATCCGTTTTTGCACTTAGATCGCACCATACTGTTACGTACTTCAATATATCGACAGCAGTTTTACTTTGGCTCGTGGTGGTTTGACACGAGCTTCAACGCTCTCGATCATAGCGGGCTGATAAGTTGGTTTTGAGACTTTTCACGTGGACTGGACAGTGCACTGCTGCTCCGAAGGCGCGTACTTGGGGCGGCCTCCTCGCTTGATCTTGCGCTGCAGCGCGTTTTTGAAAGCAAGTCTCGGTGAACCTTTCCATGTCACTTTGACAGGTATCCTGGGTTATTTGAGTGCATATAATGCTAAGTAACTGGTATTTATATAGTTACTTGCCATCAAGAATTCATCGGTTTGGCTACCGATGCGGCAGCAAAAATGGATCTATATTTTCCCTAAATGACTCCTACTTATTTGATGGACCGCTCTTGAACCATGTACAGACAGCGTAGAACTGTTGTGATCTGTCAATCTTAGTGCATACCGTACCTGTGGACCACAGGCTGTGGCTCAACGTGGCGGCATTCTAAGTTCCAACACATCCAGTGCTCGCTTCATGTCGCCCATGAGGTCCGATCGTTTTTCTGCACCTTGATTGTTGAAGTTTGAGGCTGACGCAGACAACTTTGAGGCTCGCAATCCGACAGGTCTCTTGAAGAGACCGAGTGTGCTATCATGGAACACCTTTCGAGGGCTTCTTGCAACGCGTGCTGTACTTACAAACGTCTTGGCGCTTTGAGTTCGGCCTCAAATGGGCGACGCAAATATGGAGTGGGAGGCAAATAACTTCAAACGCAGCTGCTCGGATCCATCATGGAGTGTCTTCCTACTCGCGTGCACACATTCTCGACCGCTTCAGAATGCAACCCAAGCACCAACTCTTCGAGTTAAGCATGAGCCCCATCGTGCATCATCTTCTCGTTGAGAAACAGTATTTCAGAAAGTTTGTGCGTAATACCAGGAGTAAGACTGATTGCGCTGGATTGGCAAAGAAGCACCGAAAAAGACCAGCATATTTGCTGTTTGCCGTAGCAACGCCGTCATGGAAAGCGAAGCATCCAGGTGGTGTTTGAAGGATGTATCGGCTTGCATTCAATGGGCTTCAAAAACGCAGAAGCAGGTATCACACTGAGTTTGGCCCGAGTTTCCATGAATCGTCAACTCGAAAAACCTTGAGTTTTGCACGCGACTCAGTCTTCACTCGTCACGTCGGTACGTCGTAGATAGCCTCAATACGCTGTCTAGACGAGATAACGTCGAGAGCTCTCGAAATTCTCAACAGAAACTTGCAAGTGGCCTTGGGGAAGTCGCCAGCATGAGTTGGTCTGGGAAATCTTCATCGCAACTTTGTGTCAATACACGTGTAAACGCGAGCGTGATCGATACGAATTCGTTGGTCAGATATTGTTCCCTTCGTTGCGACTGTTTTTATTCGATACTGTCTTTTGGGCCAAATCCCGAGGTCTGGCTGGTCACGCTTCACATGTTCGCAATTCTAAAAGTGGCATGTCAAACTTCGCAGTCCTTGACACTGAAACCATTACAGCAATGGGCCGAAAAAATCTTTCACTGGGCTTCGGATCGCGCTTCTTTTGGTGCTGTTGTGTTCAATTTTAGCAACACTCGTTCGTCTATTTCCAGCGTCACCAGCTATTTCCAACCGGTTCTGTCACGTTCGCACTCTGCATGCGCCATTCGCTCGGTTCTTCATGGACCTTCTAGTTGCCAGAATTGCTGCAGGGCGACGCAATCATGTCGTCGAGCATTATCGAGGCGAAATTCCAGCAGCTGGATCGAACGATTAAACTCCTGAAGCAATCCAATCATCACCCGAAAGCCGCGTCGTCCGACCAGCTACGCGAGCTCGTGTACAACCATCGCGTGGAGTATGCCGCATCAAAAGTGACTGGGGATGCGCAACACGTGCGTCCGCGAAACTCTCCGCTGGTTCCAGCTAAACTGAATATCTCAAACCAAGAAGAGCCTCAACAACGCGAACACATCGGCAAGAAGAACTCTCAGCCAGTTCGATCGAGTGCGAATAGCTGCCATCCGAGACGGCCAACAAGTGGCTCTGCCCGCAGAGTCAGCTCGTCTGCAGTGTGGATCGATCCAAAACACGTCCGCGCAGAGCAACTCCTGGAAGACACTTGGAATGTTCGTAGCGCTTGCGTCTTTGGTACCATAAGAGTGGTGATCTGATACAAACTCGTGGGGTGTTTTTCGTATGTATATTCCGACAGGAAATTCAGGCAGCAGTGCATGGCACGATCATCAATGCCAAACAAAGTGGGCCTACCGTGAAAGGACAAGAGGTGAGTCAGACTTCAGTTTTCCTACGCAGTTGTAGTAAAACTGAGTCAGCAATGTACCGCCATGGTTCGAGCAGCCATTCAAATCGAAGCTACTTGACGACCGCAGCGAAGACGATGATGTCCGTGGTTTCCCCACTCCGAAGACGCCGTCCGAGACCAGTAAGATGCTTGACAGTTGTACACTTTGCGCAATCGATACCTCTTTACATGGATTTTTGCGCACATGTAGACAACCCAGGCACGCAGAATCCTGTAGAGAGCGTGTCAAGACCCGCTCAACTCGCGAAACCCCGCAGCTCGAGACGATCAGCAACGCTTCGTACGCAGTCAGCAGACCCACACGGCAACAGTCGACGGCTCAGGAACTGGTTCGCACCGTCCGATGCAGAGAATCGTGCGCTTCGAAATGAGAGACCTCAGAGTCCCGATCGCACTTCTCCGCACGATAGAGATGGTGACCGACAAGAAATCTGCAGAAGCGACGAACACAGAATTCCACCCACATCAGAGACTAGTTCGAGTGCTGACGACGTCGGTTCTGCAGCCAGCGGCACAGACCACGAGGTCTGGCAGCAAGAAACAGGAGTCGCGGTCGACGAGCCTGCGTTTTACAGTTTGGAAGTGCGGCTCGAATACCCGGATTCCCTGTCGACGTGGCGCTTCGAAGCTGTGTTCACTGACATCTCGGTTCAGTCTCGTCCATCCATTCTGCTGCAGAATCTTCTCGTAGGAGACGATACCTTTCTTTAGTTTTATTTGTTGTTCTTGCGGCCCCTCTTGGCATTGACGACGTGACTTTTGTGGTTCAACGCAGGTCGACGAAGACAACTGTTTGCAGTTTCCCGTAATCGACCGCGAGCCCAGCCACTGCGGTGTTCCTGCAACAGCGCGATCGTTCAACCTCATTCCGTCCTTCCCGCACATCGCTAAGCCGCGCGGTGTACGTACTTGCACTTGCCACTTTCTTGTGTCGACTTGTCTCTGTCCAATTGCAGCGCCGCCGCTCACACTGCGACTCTGTGATCTGCTGCTTCCAACAATAAAACGCCGCCACGACGCCTGACTTGGTTCGAGCGCAATAGCTGTGCGGCCATTGCGTGCGCATCGTGGTATCGTCGACCGCTCCCGTTTGCCGCGTCGTGATCGACACGTGCGTTCACTCCACGACCCCAGCGGCTGGTACAAGTCACGGCATCGATACAAACGGCGGTCAGCAGCACGCGCAGCTCCAGAACGGCTCTGTCGTCGACACCGCCACCGCCTATCCGCCCGGGAGACCCGCTTCGACGCCGCTTCCTCCGTCGGCACTGCGGGATCGGACGCCAGTCGACCGGAAACACCTGTCGCGCTCTCCCGCCCACAGATCCAACAAGAGTCGCATGCAAACCCAACAGCAGCACGGGACGACCCGCCGCAAAGGCGAAGCGCTGGAGCCCCATTCTCATCGCGAGAACGGCGAAGGAGACGGCGACTGCAGCCCCTGGGACAACGACGGCGAGCACACGACGCTGCTCGTCGCCGCGTCCGCGTGTCCCCCGACTCATTCACCATCGGCGCCGGCGTCGGCCGAGACCAGGAAGCAGCTGCTGCAGCAGCTACGCGCCGCCATGCAGGTGCAACTGCAGCTGCTCTCGCTCGCTCGCTCTGTCAATCTCTCTCGCGCTCACGCCGTCGTCTTGTCCTCCATCCTGGCCAATTAGCGCGAGTTGCAGTCGGAGCAACAGCGGCTGGCACCGCATTAAGTTCGCAGGATCGCAACAGCGCACTTAGCGCGGCCTCCGCAACCCGCGCACACACCACACAAACCCTCATCGAGCGACCATGGCGAGCACTGCGCCTGCGATCCAAGAAAGCCCCGAGGCGCTCGCGCGCATGGCCGAGGCCATCATCGGCGAGCGCAACCCGCGCGGCATCCCCGCCGCCGTGTTCGTGGTACGCTTCCCCCTTTCTCTCTCTCTCTCTCTCTCTCTCTACAGTGGCTGCAGAAGCGCCCCGCTCACTGCTTCCATTGCGATTGATGCGATTAGGAAAGCGTCGAGTCGTTCATGAGCTCGATCGGCATCCGCGCCATCGAGCCGCTCGTCGGCGCGCTCCAGCAGTTGTACAGGTGCGTGCGCATCAGCGTTGCTCTTATTCGTTGTATGTGCGCTCACACGTGCCGGGATATATTCGCAGCAAATACAAGTTTATGGAGACGAACCTGCAAAAGAGCCGCGACTCGTTCAAGCGCAAGATCCCCGAGACTGAGAAGGACCTGGCGATGCTCAAGCACCTGATGGCTAAGCAGGACGAGGGCGAGGAGATCCACACGCGCTTCAACCTCGCCGACAACGTCTACGCCAAGGCGACAGTCGACTGCTCCGTGGGCAAAGTGTGCATCTGGCTCGGCGTACGTAGCTCTTTCGATGGCTTCTGGACTGTTGGTGGTGCGGTAAAGCGTGTGCTAAGGCGGCTCGTGTTGCATCTGGTGCCCACAGGCGAACATAATGGTCGAGTACTCGTACGAGGAAGCGCTGGAGCTGCTCCAGAACAACGTCGCGGTCGCGAACGAACGACTGGTGCGTCCTTTTCTTTTTTTCTGCTCTATGGTTTCTTCGTCGCTGTGGAAGCAGCTCACTAAGCTGTCGTCGTGTGTGTGTGCAGACCCAGATTGATGCGGACCTGGCGTTCCTTCGCGACTCGATCATCACGACGGAAGTGAACATCGCGCGCATATTTAATCACGATGTCCGTCGTCGTCGAAAGGTGTGTTGGCGACGATTGCTACTGGTTAAAACACAAAACGGCGAACTACCGCCGGCTGGCAGCATTGAGGGAAAAGAGCTAACGCGTCTGCTGCGTCTTTGCAGGAGAAGGATGACAACCTGGTCGCGGAGTTGGAAGCCAAGTAGATCGAAGTCCAGAAGACTCAGTCAGTGGCGGTGTGGACCGAAGCAAGTGGACGAGAACAGGAACAGAAAACGAAACGAACACCGGCGCGTCTCTTCGTTCCAAAATGAATGCATTTGCTTTTTTTCTTCTTCACGTGACGTCTCGTAGACTGATGTGGACTTTGGGTTTATTGTGTTTGTGTGCGTGAACTCACTCTCGTGAATGAAGTGGCAAGATGCACTCTGCAGGCGGTGACTGGGGGAGCGAGAGCTCGGGTCAAGGTGGCGTCGCGTCGGACGCCATGGAATCTGGTGGTGGTACTACTGGCTGGGAGCTTCGCCATGACGAGGCCACTGGGCAAGCGTACTACTACAACGTCCACACGTTGGAGTCATCCTGGAGTCTACCGACAGATACCGCAGACCGAGACGAATGGACCCAAGAGTTCGACGAGAATGGTGCGGTGTACTACGTGAATGTACGCACGCCGGAGACGCGATGGGATCCGCCGCTTGGCCTCGAAGTTTCGACAGGAGACGCCGCGGCCGACGCAGAAAGCAGACGAATGTCCACTGCGGAGCAAATGGAGGAACTGAATCGGCTGCTGAGTAGCGGCGACGACGACGACGACGATGATGGCGATGATGATAACGACGTTCAAGCAGCAGATGCCATGGTAAGCAGTAGTGGGCAGGGCTCAGATACGAATCCAGTCGAATCACTGACAGCAACGCCAGCAGCCGCAGATCAACACGACATGCCGTGGATGATGTTTATCAACGAAAGCGACGGCATCCCGTACTACTACAACCACGTGACAGAGGAGTGCATCTGGGATCCACCCGCCGAGTACGTCGCATACCACGCACAGCAGGCGCCTCCTGTGGGGAGCGAGGCTACAGGACTGCAGCTTGAGAGCGTGCCAAGTGGGTCGTTAGAAACAGCAGCGAATGCGAGTGCCAGAGCTGCGCATCTGAAAGCGTCGATCACACCAGAGTTTGAAGAAAAAGTGAGGCGCGCGATTGAATCGGTCTCGAAGACGCCTGTGGGGTCCAGCCGGGTCCTGTTTGTTCGAACTCCGTCGGAGGCCAAGTGGCTGGAAGGCACCAGGAACGACGAGGCTCGGGCATCATCGCGCGAATCAACAGCAGCAGCAGCCAGTGATCCCCCACCACTGATCGTTCCGACAACAGCCCGCCCTAGATCATCGAGACCTGGATCCGGGTTGAGCTCAAGTCGACAACGTACGCCTCAAGTTGTTTCCGAGCCGACAGAACCTCAAGATGACGATCAAATTCCTTTTGAAGATGACGAGCAAGCAATAGATTCCGGGCTGGGGCAACTGCAAGAAGCCGCAACGCTTGAATCCGCTGAACCACCTGTTAGGCAACTTGTCGAGAGCTATGATCCCGAGACTGGGTCATTTCTCCATGTCGCCGAACTCATTGACCCGCTTCCGTCGTCGCTTCTACCCGATGGCCAAAATGATGTTGAGCACAGCAATGGGTCGTTCCAAGAAGTGAGTGCTATAGTTGCGATGACCGAACAGCTTCTCTTTGACGAAGCCGCTTTGGTTATACAGTGCATGATTCGGTGTTTCCTCGCACGTCATCGTGTACGACAAAGACGAACTGACAAACAGCGAGTTCAGCACGCGGAAACTAATGCCGAGGAGGAAATACAGTCGGTACAAAACAGTGCCAGCCTATTTAGCGAGGACGAAAGCGGCAGATCTGAAAGCGCGCAGTACGGAAGTATGCCTGAGAGCGTCACTGAAGGCCATCAGGAACCATTCCAAGCCGCCCTGCTTTCCCCTCGCGACCTGAGCGCTGAATCTGATCATGCAGCTGCGCTTGATAATGAAGATATTTGCCCGCAACAGTTTGAAGACGACATCGTGCGTCCTGTGATGGAGGCAATGACAGGAACAGCGGTTGCTGAGACGCACGGCGAGAACGAAGACGAGTCTGAGCCACTTCTCAACGCAGCTGCACTTGGTGGTGCGCCAGATAGCGCGCTTTCTGCAGACCAAGTATCAGATATGTTGCTATCTGAAATGGTCTCTCATGAGCATTCTGCACTCGATCACCAAAATCCTCTTTCTTCCCGGCCGCTTGAGTCCACTCGAGATACGGCTCGTGCTTCAGTCCTTCTCACAGATGCACACAGCGCTGTCGATGAGGAGCCTCCAGTGCCCGAAAATTCTGGCCGATATCGCCCAACGTCTGCAAACGGAGTGGCGCCTCTAGAGCATGCGACACTGAATTCCCAGGAATCCAAGCTGGAGCAAGTGCAGGGTATCAATCAGGACAGCACGGCTGTCGATGGTGTTCGAGCGCAATTGCCGATGTCACCCAAGCATTCTATAAAGCGTACAGCACCGTCGTCGAGAGAAGTGATGAATGGATGGCACTCTTCGCAGTCCCTGGCGCCTCAAGTTCTCGGCATTGCAGGATTCTTTCCCGAACGACGAGAAGGACGATTGTCAAAACCAGAGCTGCAATGCAATGAAGAAGCCAAGCAGCAAGGCGCTCTTGCTGCTGGCATTGTGCGGAAACAGGTACATTTTTCAGCTCCAGAACGACGACCAGCGCCATCGACGCTCACAAACGAAGCACGGCAGCAGCAAACGGAGCAGCGCGTTCAGGCAGCCAATTTGATAAAGACGCAAAAGAAAGAGCTGCTGCAACAGGAGCTGACAGAGTACCGTCAAGTGTACGAGGTGGGAGTCGCGAGATATCAGGCTGAAAAGAAATCAGTGGTTGGCGCACACGCTGACAGGAAGGCTGCAACAGCCAGTCAAGCGAAAGCGTTCGAAAAGAAGACCAGCCATTTGCCGGAACAAGCTGCTTCTGTGTGGCAGCTAGGCTGCGCTGTGTCACGGCGGGATCCTGGCCAGCATTTTCAGGATGGACTTGACAAGCTGCTGAATCCGAAATTGTTTGCGGAAGCCATGCGAAGCGAGAGGCTGTTTATGATCCAACAGCGGGTCGAACTCCTGCACGCGTCAGCGCGGTGCGTGGAAAACCAGTTAGAAGCGATCGATGTGTTTCTTTTGAGTGAGGATTCTAAGCTGGACGATCTCTCACCGTTGTCCACTGCTCAAACAGTCACGTTCCAGGCCCGACATGCGAGCAAATTGTGGCGGAAACAAAGCGATTTGCTCCACGCCATTGAGTTCTGGGAGCAGCAAGCCGAGGTTCGATCAGGGAAAGCATTGCCATCTCGCTATTGGGAACGCGTCAATGCGCACTACGACAAGTTGACCACCCCCGCGGAGATTCAGCACCATGTGCTGCACGCATTTCGGAATGCAGATGGCGACTCGCTACTGCACGTGGCCGTGTGGAATGGACGGCTTGAAGACGTCGTTCGCTTGATTGCGCTTGGTGCAGACGTCAATATGATCGACACCACGGTGAACCGATGGACGCCGCTGCACGAGGCGTGCCGTGGAGGCCACACCAACATCGCTCGAATGTTGCTCGGTTCGGGTGCAAAGCTCGATGCAGTCGATCTGATGGGGGACTCGGCTCTGCATATTGCTTGCCGGCTGGGTTGGTCTCGAGTTGTGCATTTGCTGTTGACTGCTGCCGAGCACGCTCACGAAGAGGTAGGCGCGCAGGAGACTTCAGGCGATACAAACCATTCGGTAAAGCACAGAGGCCATGCGGCAATGAGTTGCACGCTGTTTGAGTTTTTCAATCTTTGCAATTTCAAGGCGCGCCGAGCAATGCAGCTAGTCAAACTGCCGTCGTTGCTGGAGTATCTGCAGCGTAAGTTAGTGCAGCCATTCATTGCGTGTGGGTGAAAATTGAGGTTGGAATTCTGCCGGAGACACTAACTCATGCGAGTGCAATGCCACAGAATACGAACGCGAGCTTGACGTCCCGGAGCACTCGGATGCACCGCATCGCACGCAAAAGAAGGCTGCTGTTCCGCGAAGGAAAAGGTCGAAGGCGAACCATTCAAAGCGAATTGCCGACGCGCAAAGTCATCTCTCAGAAGTGTACGTTGGTTCGCAGCAGGCATAAATGAATCTGGTTTCCCTGTCGTGCTTTTTATTATTGTGATACCGCCTCGCATTTCGCGGCTCGAGTGAGCACACAAAGTCGAATTTGGCCGCGGTTCTCGTACGCAAACATCTGTGTAGCGCCCATTTTCTCCAGCGCCGGGGCCGTGATGTCCATGTACGTGATCTCAAACACGGCGAGCTGGTCCAAAAACGCCTGGAACGTCGTTTGGTTTCGAATCGTGGACGCGAAAATCGCTTTGCGCTCGCGTGCGCTGTGCTGTGCTGCCGTTTCTGCTGCTGTTGGACCCAAGAAAGCCTGAAGGACACGCACGAGCGATGGAAAGCTCGCGACGTCGTAGACGCAATCTCCTGCGAGCAAAATGTCGGGTCGCAGCTCCTCGTTCGCGGCACTTGGTTCCCAGGTATCCCAATCCAGAGTGAGGACGTCCACGGGGCATTGGAAGTGACTCGCGTTGACCTCCACGTTGTAGCGCAGGTTCTGCATCACGTTCGGCGCATAGTCGCTGAGAAGCACGTGCTTGGGCTTCGTGATCTCGGCGAGCACGAGCCCCGTGAACCCGACACCGGCACCAAGCTCCAGGACCACCTTGTCTGTGAACGCTGCTGGATGCGTGATGATGTACTCGGCGAGAAACCAGCCCGCCTCCCAGAGTTTGAGCCCGACGTCATTGAACACTGACGCGACGCGGCAGGTCACCACAAGCGGCGACGACGGCAGCGTCGCGAGCACTGCCTCTGGCGCGTACGAGGTTGGGATTGTGTACGACACGTGGTGCATGTCGTCAGCACTAAGCAAGTTCTTCTCGAGTTGTCCGTAGACGACGTACTCCATGAGCTCCGATACGAGGTCGTCATGCGCTTCTGCTCTATGCGCCTCAATTTCTGCAACACGTAAAAGCCCAATACACACAAGCAGGCCACAGTGGCGTCCATTAGATACAAAGAAAGCGAATGGCGATATGTGCACCAGCCATTGCTGCACACACAATGAGGGGTATCCTACCGCTCATGTAGCTCTTGAGAAAACGGTACACGTACGTCTTGTGCGGCGAAAACTTGTCGCAAATCGGATCAAACACAACGACCTGCATCACTTTTTCCTACCCCAATAGCAGCATAGATAGACAAAGTAACCGCACCACAGAGGGCAATCAATCTTTAATACAAAGCGACCAATGCAATGCAAGGGCCTGCAAAAGGACGCACGCACGCACCTGCGTCTTGAGCGAGTTCCAGTGCGCGTCGTCGCTGAAGAAGCGCTGCTTGATGAGCGCGATAACGCTCTTCACCGGAAGCATGGCACGGTACGCCTCCAGTACCTGCTGCAGCGCGTGCGCGTCCCCGGCCGCGCCGGTGTCTTCAGCGTGCGCATTTCCATCCGCCATTGCCACCATTCGCCAACTTTTGACCAATAATTCATTTATAAAGGGCTATCAATCAACTGTATCTGCTTCTTTAGATTATTAAAAATGTAGAGGTCGTACTAGTCTCGTAACTAGGACCGCGCCCTAGTTTAGTGTGGTCTGCGCCGCGCACCAGCCACTCGAAGCGCTCCGAAACGCCCATTTGCCACAAGCAGCTCTTGAAGTAGTGGCCATGAGCTCGACGATCGAGTGCACGACGTGCGGCGCCGTGGGCGAGGCGAACTTCAGCAAAAACTACTTCGGCGAGCTCGTGTGCGAGCTCTGCGGCACGCAGAGCTTCCTGCAGTCGCGCAATGAGACGCAGGAGATGGACGACACGACGCTCGACATCCGCAAGGTGTCGGGCATGAAGCAGAGCACGCGCAAGAAGCGCCCGCGCATCAAGAGAGAGGACGACGCGGCCGAGGACGGCGACGGAGACGACACCACGTCCGCAATCCGACGGCGCATCGCCAAGCGCAAGCGTCTACAGGGCGCGTCGCTGCTCAACTGTCTGCGCGCGACGCAGGCGGTGCTGCATTACCAGGCGCAGCACGCGATGCAAGCTGGCGGATTTCCGAGCGAGTACGTGGACGCCGTGCAGGAGATTTGGTTTTTGTTTCTTGAGACGTGGGAGTGCAAGAGCTCGAGGCCGCTGCTGCGCTGCTACAGCGAGTTCTACTTTCCGCGCACAAAGGAAGACAAAGCCATGGACCCAGCCGTGACGCAGCAGTTGCTCGAGCAGTGGGACATGGAGAGCGCGATGGAGCCCGCGCAGGCGTCTGCGGCGGAAGCTGCCGAAGAGAAAGAAGGCGACATCGAGTACGATTCGGACGGAGAAATGGGCGAAGATGGAGTGGTAGCGACGACCAAGAGAGCGGCCGCGGCAGGCGAAAAGGCAAGGTCGAAAAAGAAACACGCGCGAACGGCCAAGATGAAGCGCTTGAAGCACCACAGCGAGACCTTGGACCGCTTCACGCTCGTGGACTTGCTCGGGATCCTCGTGCTCGCCTCCCGAGTGCTGAACCTCGGCGTGCTGCCGTGCGACTTCGCGCACTGGGTGGCCACGGGCGAGTTGCCCTTCCACAATCTGCTCTCCGAGTGCTGCTCCCAGGAACTGCGGGACGCGGTCTTTGACGTCTCGCTGTTCTTCGACTCGAGCATGAAACGCCACAGCCCGCGGACGTCGCGGATCGCGTACCACGCGCACTACCTGCAGCACCACCTGGACTTGCGTCTGCCACCACTCAATGTGTCGCTGGTCGCGTACAACATCTGCGCGAACTTGGGCTTCCCTGCCGAAGTGTTTCGCCACTTCCAGTGGATCACTGCGCGCTTCAACGTTAAGGGCGGCTTGCCGGAAGAAGAGGTGCTCCGCGTGCAGGACGAGGGCCAAGGAAGCGAGGACGAGCGGTTCCTCGACTCGAGCATTGGGATCGTCGCCCACCTTGTCGCTGCCGTCAAGATGTGCGCGAACTGGCACGAGTGGATCTACGAGCGCGAGCTGCGCCGCACGCGCCACGTGCCGCCGTATCTGGACTTTGAGGCGCTTCGCATGCCGCGCCGCGAGCTCGACGACTTCGTGAATTTCTGTGAAGACACGCTCGTTGGCCGCGAACGCGCGAATATTCCACCTGCGTTCGAGAGCCACGTGTACGATCTGCGAGGCAAGTACAGCGAGCTCAAGCGACACGTGGTCTCGTTCCGCAGAGGAGAAAACGAAGACGGAGACACGGAGGAGACTCGGCTCCAGGACCATCCTCTGCATGCATACCCAGCGCTGTACACGAATGGAGTCTGCGACGAAAAGGACGACGAGATCGAAGAGCGCGTGGAGTTCGTCAAGCGCATGCTGCAGCGACAGCAGGAGGCTTCAAGTGGAGGAGACAATGGCGAGCAAGAGCGCCAAAACGACGAGGACGTGTTCTTTTACCCGGTGCACCCGCATGGCCGATACACTGCGTTCCACGCGGCATACGAGAACGTGTTGTCGCTGCTGTGCGAATACGTCGACACGCCCATTTCGACGGTGCTGCCGGTGGTTCAGAAAATCGACCAGCGCATGTTAGTCCTGTGCCAGGACTTTGCCAACGATTTCTACCGTTTGACCAAACGAAGCGCCGCGAGGAGGAAGCCAGGCGCAGCGAAGAAATCCTAAAGGTCGCGCGCTTGTTGACTTATTTCCGATCCTTCCAGCGTATTTCTACAAAAGCAAAGAGCCACGAGTCGCGAGCGCGTCGCTCGATTACGATAAATTGAAAGCATGGTGGGCGAGGAATCTCATGGAATCGCTCTCTTACCCTTGTGATATGGCGCTCTTGAACTCACACGCTGCTTTCGTCGCATATCCTGCTTCAGACCGCGTGCGCACAAACCATTAAAGCATGGGTACTCGCTTGCTCGTTCAACTCATTTGTGCCATCTTGCCTTGGAGCTGCTTTGCCCACACGCTTTCGCTTGCGACAATGCATGCTCCACAGGGAGCAAAAAACAACGTGTCCGCAAAAGAAACACCAGTGATCAAGCTCTACTGCCAGATGCCGCCGATCGCAAAGCTGGATAACTCGCTCAACACACTCAAGAACTGCGAGTACGTCCTTTGGCGTGAGCGCATCTTCTCGTCATGTATACTAAGCGTCGTGTGTGTGCTGCTACGTTTCTTTTGCTTGGGACACAGACACTTGTCGCTTTCCACAAACTGCATCGATCGCCTGATTCCACTGTCAGGGATGAAGAAACTGCGCACCCTGTCGCTCGGCCGCAACCAGATCAAGAAAATCGAAAAGCTTGACGACGTCTCGGATACGCTCGAGGAGATGTGGATCTCGTACAACGTTATCGCGACGCTCGATGGACTCTCGGGATTCACGAACCTCACGACGCTGTACGTGTCGAACAACCTGATCAAGAGCTGGGATGAGCTCGACAAGCTCGCGAACCTGCCAAAGCTGCGCGACGTGCTCTTCGTGGGGAACCCGATCTACGAAAACATGTCGAAGGAAGAGCAGCGACTGAATGTGCTCAAGCGCATCCGAAAGTCGCAAAAATCGACGGCAACATGGTCAAGCAAACGGAGCGCGACGCAGCTATGGGCCAGTAACAGCAGCATTCGATGCGATGAAGACAAACAGAGGAGTTTACCTATTGCGAGAGACCAATAGCACCGATATTTTCATAGCCCATTGAGTTCTTCTAGTTGATGATCTTCGTTGTATTCGTTTTTCTTTCTTGCCTCGCATTACCTTTCGTGAGAAAGACGAACACGTTTGAACGGCTTTACACTGTAAACACACACAAAAATGGTAGTTGATAGTTTCTCTCTCTCTCTCTCTCTCTCTCTCTCTCTCTCTCTCTCACTCGGCCGCCTTCAACTCGTTTACTGCTTTCCCTTCAGGAACTGGAGGATGTAGCTGAAGTCCTTGTCGCCGCCGCCCGACGTGACCATCATGTTGAACAGCTGGTGCGTGTTGAAGGTCAATGGCAGGTTGACTTCGGCTTGCTTGGCGCAGTCCACAGCGAGACCGAGATCCTTGCGCGTCAGCTTGGATGCAAAACCTCCCTTGTAGTCGTTGGACGATGGTACGTTCTCCATCAGACCAGGGTATGGGTGGTTACTGCATTGCACGAATAACAAAGATTGCCGTTAGACTGTGGCTTCATAGAGCAGAGTTTGCTACGAACAACAGAGTACGTACACAGTTGACGACCAGCATTGCGAGGTGGACGTGTTCATGATTCTAAGTAGAGCAGACAGCAGACGTTAGTGAATCTTTCAAAGCAGCGTATCCATCAGAGGCGCGCATCTACATACCCTTGAAGGACCTTTGGATCCACGCCAAGCTTCACTCCCAAGTTCATCGCTTCGGCGACAGAGGTCATCTGGATAGCGAGCGCGAGGTTGTTGCAAATCTTGGCGACTTGACCGGTAGCTGTGAATCACATAGCACAAAGATACACCTCTTAGATTAGGCTCAGCCGTGTAGCACGGCACCTGGAGACCACAATGCAAACTTACAGCTGTCACCGCAGTGCACAATGTTGCGGCCCATGGCTTGCAGCACTGGTTTGACGGTCTCAAACTCGGACGGCTTGCCACCGACCATGAACGTCAGCGTGGCGTTCTTCGCGCCGATGGCACCGCCAGACACGGGCGCATCCACAAAGACAGCGCCCAAGTCGTGGATCTCCGCCGACAGCTTCTTAGTGAAGATCGGGTCAATCGTGCTGGAGTCGATCAGCACGTGCTCGTTACGAAGTGCCTCGTGGAAGCCGTTCTCACCCAAGTACACGTGCTCGACGATCGCGGTGGACGGGAGCATCGTGATGATCGTGTCACAGAGCTCGGCGACCTCGCGCGGCGTCTTGGCGACGACCGAGCCGGCGTCGGCGTGCGGCTTGGTGCTGCGCGGTTCGACGTCGCACACCACGACGCTGTGGCCGTTCTTGCGCAGGTTGTTGGCCATGTGGTTGCCCATCTGGCCGAGCCCGACGACGCCGACGTTCTGCTTGGATGTCGAGAACGCGCGGCGGGCGAGCGCGCAGCGCGCCGAGGCGGAGGCGGAGTGGCGCAGCAGCGGGAGCATCGCGGCGTCTGCGGAGAATACGGAAATGCGCAGAGAGAACGCAGAGTGGACGCGCTACTTCAAGTGGTGCGCAGGAACGTGCCTGGCTTGCGTGTCGCCTGCGCGTCGTCCAAACAGCGCGAACGGTGCGCGGTCATTTATGGATGACGCTGGCAAGGCGGTAAGTTACGGGAAACATTTCCGTGCGGACTGCGAAGCTTACCGTGCTCTTTGCGCTGAAGTGCGTCATGGAGGTGGATGAAGAGTTGATGGAGCGAGTTTTGACAGTAAAACAGAGCGGGATGCGTCAATGGGGAGATGGATGCTTGGTGCAACCATTAGCGCATTTGTATAGTGTTGTGGCGATAGATACGCGGGGAAATAGCGCACGTGAACGCGCACCTTTTGCTGCCTGCTTTTGGCATTTGCGAGTCGCTTTCAGAGCTTGTGTAAACTACATGTAGTTTACGGGTTGCCAGTGACGTCGGCAAAGCACCCATACTGCGAGAGTGGGTTTGGCTTCAAGTTCAACAACAGCAGTTGACAGGCGTAATTACGCGCACGGTTGCTTTTTTTACGATCCAGCACACATAGAAGTTTTTACCAGCTGCGTTCGGTACCTTCGTGCAACCTTCACATTCGAATTGCCATCTCGGGACATAAAAAAACTGGACACCAAAAATTATGGACTCGACATGGAGCTCGTGGTTCGTTATATACAGCAAAAAGCATGGCGCGAAGGCTTCCTCATTGGAACTGGGATGGTGCATCAATGCAGTACGATGAGGTGGTGGCGGTGCGAGGAGCTCCGGCCTCTTTTTGCTCTAAAGGCTCAAACAGCGCGCGGTTTTTTTGTGGCTCGCTTAGTTGATCACGTCGACCAGGAAGTCGAAAATGTCCGTGTTCCGGATCGCTGTCTGGATGTCCTCTTTCTGCAGCGTCCGCCGCTTGTTCTTCTCCGAGTACCCCCACGAGCGCAGTGTCAGCTCCAGAATGAACATCTCGCAGGCCTTGGCGAATAAAACCGGCGCCTCCGCACTGATCATGCGCACGTCTTCGTCCGACTTCATGATGCGCTTGATGCGAGCCAACGGGAGATCGTTGTGGTTCTTGAAATCTGTCATGCGAGCAATACAAATCAGCAATGACAACAGCAAGAATAAAACTTCAAGCATGAGAAATGCACATGCGTCCACACACACGTACCTTGCTCACTGCCCACTTCCAATTGCTCCATCTGCGTATGTTGTTATGTGAAAGATGTCAACATTCGCCAACCGTCATAGCAAGCGATGCCATGTACACAAAACGCAAATAGTAGCTCCACTCATGCGCATATACAATGCATGCAGCGTACCTCCTGCAGTTGCTTCGTCCAGAACGACTTGAGCTGCTGCTCCATTTGGGCCTGGTGCTGCGCCTGCTCGGCCTCCGTGAGCTCCACTACCTGGCCCTCCATGAGATCGTTATCGCGCATGCTGTCCGACATGGTTGGCTGCCTTCTTTCCGCAAACTGCACCAGCGGCTCTGCTTCTCGATCGCTCTGTGTGCACAATTAACCGACTGCGTAGAAGACGAAGAAAAAAAAGAAGAACTCGCGCTTCTTCGATCTCCAACTAGTCTGCGCGCGCACCAAATTGCTTTCTGCTTGTGCCGTCAGCGACAAAAAAGAACCACACACGCACACACACAGGACGCAAACAACACGCACACAACACAGCATCAGCGTGTGTTATCGCTCGCATAAGGAGCACTTCGCGCAAGGCACGCTGCGCGGGCCGGCGCGATGCGGGCAGAAGGGGTTCGCGCTCGACTTACTTGGGGCTCCGTGACTGCTCTTGTTCTGCCGTATGGCGTCTCTATAGGCGAGGTTTCTTCCGTTTCTACCAGGAGCGCACCGTGTCGGACAGAACAATATCATTGGTTCGAATCGTTTTTGAGAGGGATTTGAAGGGAGGGACACAATTGGAGAAGGACTCGGTTTTGACGACGAAAGTGGTGATAGGTCACAGAATATCTGCTTCATGGCACTTGACCAGCAGAGTTGAAAGTCACGAAATATCGGCGGCGCACTAGGTACGAGCAGTGTTTTTGTGACTGTATTTCTTGCAGCGCGATTCATTCACAATGAGCCTCGCTGACCAATCAGTTGACCCATTGTTGCGAGGACTGCACCACGTTTGCTCGTGTTCGATCTCAGAACCGACCCCATTTGGCTCAGTGGTCAAACACTGGCTTTGGGACCGGAAGGTCACCGGATCGATACCCGTCGATACCAACCCGTCAGCCGAGGTGTGACCGGAGATAGGCAGTAAAGCGGACGAGCAACTGGGGTGCTGAATAAGTGTCCTGGCCCTCATCGTGGGGAGGCCCCGTTGCTGAAAAGGCCCCATAGCGTAATGAGGGGTACAGGACCCAGCCTACGTGGGTTAAGCTACAAAGTCACTTGTGCTTCCACATCAC
>JAADVP010000601.1:0-17825 GCA_023335675.1 Globisporangium solare | reverse complement strand
TGTGTTTCCATGTACCCAGGCATGTCTGAGAACATGGAAGCTGTGCCCAGCATGCGTATCCTGTGTTCCTAGACACGTCTGAGAACATGGAAGCTGTACCCAGTCTCTGCTTCTATTTCTAGAAGCACGGATGCAGGGCAGTTGCTAAGGTGCGCTGGCATACAGTCATTGATTGGCAAGCATGCCAGCAACCTCAGCTCATGACAGTTTTTGAGCCGGCAAAGCGCATCAAAATATCAGCTGTCGTCGACGCACTGAACGGTTTCCGCTTGGAAGAATTGAATCTGAAGCTCTTGGCGGAAGTTGCGCTTCGAAGTGCCAGTGTAAAACCAGTTGTTGCTGCTGCGACTCCTGTTACGTCGACCAATTCGGCTTGCGCACCTCCAACTGGGCGCTCGCTGGTTACGGCACGTGGACACAGGCCGGAGATGGTCTCGTGAAGGTCGTCTTCGAGAGTACTGACATGTATGATGTGGCCGTTAACATCATGTCGGATGGAGTCAAGATCGCTGGAGTGCCAGTGAAAAAGGGACAGACGGTGACGTGGAAGACGCCGATCGCAGACGTGAAGACAAGAGGATGGACTTGGACCGCTGGCGTCCAGGCCTCTTTGGCCTCCCAGGAAAGGGTGGCGACTCGCTCTCGCTGCTCATTCCTGGCTCGTTGGACGGAGGCCACTTGGAGCTCCATGTCAAAATCAATGACTGGGTCTAGTGCTCAAAAGTTTTGGGATAATTATAGGTTTAGATCAAATACTCTAAAAGTTTTGTTTTTATTACATTTTAGTAGCCGATAAAATACATTTCGTGATCCCCGTTCTAGCCATTCAAATCAGTTTGTAGCTCATGGCTTGCCAAAAACGTTTGTAAAAATGCAAGGGCTGTGGCCAACACTGTCGATCGCCCATGGCTCCCCCGTGCATGGCGAGTTACCGTTTGGTGCTTAGAGCTGGTGCGGACGCGCACTGCCGGCGCTTACACGCAAGTGCCGCTCCGTCTTGAGCCTCTGTTGGGTCTGCGCGTAATCGCACAATGCGTCTGTTTCAACGCCGCTTTGTCGTCTAATTTTGCGCGTGGCCGTTTGGAACACAGTGAGCGAGAGAATTGGGTGACGCATCGTTATAAGGATGCGCAAAGTGACCGCGTGATGACGCTGCGCATTGGCAGCCAAACCAACCCACCACAGCCCGGAAGTGCAAGAAATGGGCTGCGCTTGGAGCGCAACGAAGCAGTCGAGTGGCAGTGCGCGCGTCTCGCTCATGAACACCGATGCTACGCAGGACCGGATGAGCGATAACGAGGACTCGCGGCGGCGGAAAAGCATCGACACGGCGGCGGTGGAAGCGCAGAGCCGTCAGCAGGGCGAGCTCTCGCTGCTCGCGCTCGCGATGCACGCGACGCCTGTAGACGACGATCCAACTCTCGTGCAAGCAGATGTCCCAAGGAATCATCGCGAGTTGCAGCCACAGGATGCAGCGCTGCAAGACGAGAATTTCTCGCCTCGGGAGATGGAAATTGAGGTCGCAGGAGCAGATGCAATGCCGGCAGTGACCTCTTCGGACAATGCTGTGAGCTCTCCAACACGGATTCGGATCCCCGAAGCGCACAGCAACGCGACCACAGCCGAGGAACATACGTACTCGAACGATTTCCCAGACTTAAAGTACTCGATGCGCTCCAATGCAGACGTGCATCCTGAGATCTCGTGTCCCGACAAAGCTGCTGTCGTGGGCACGCGGACCGCAATGGCGGTGCACTAGCCATTTCATGCGAGTGGGGTTCGAAAGCTGCAGCCGATCTCGAATGCTCCAGCGCCCCAAGAGCCGCATCACGTACCAATTGTGCAGCAATCCATCAAAGCCACTGCGCCGAATTGGCTATATGCAGGGTCATCAGTCGGCGTTGCTCCGGGGATGCTGCCGCGCGGTCGTGGTCGAGGAGTGCTGAATACTACAGGACCGATCTCGCCGCAGTTTCGCGGCCACATGCAAAACTCTCCAGTTGCAATTCCTGTGGGATAACGAAGGATTCCGAGACCACTTCATGCGATACCAGAACAAGACAGTGAACGAGGTGTGATCGGATACCACATCCCGTCACAGGCTCCTGTTCAGCCATCAAATACGCATTTCCAGCATGGCGGCGAGAATCCTCGGTCGAAAGAGAGCGGATATGGTGCAGCGCAGGCGCATGAAAGCGTCGACGATGACGACGATGACGACGACGATTTTATTGGTGACGATGGCGAAGTCGAAGGTTGGGATCTCGGTGAGGCGACTACTGAAAATGCAGACATCAGCAGCAACACGTTGCGTGCATCTGGCGCGTTATCATCCACACACAACGGATCTCTTCCCGCCACGACGTCCGCTGATACGACTTGTGCTTCGTCATTCAAAAGCCAAGTTCCGCAGCCGATTCAAACCGCCAAGTCATCGTTCAAGCCGGCTCCATACCCGAACGCTGCAAAATTTCGGCCACAATTTGGGGTCGCTAACGATTTGGATACTGTGATAGATGCCGATACCAATATCCTGAGTGACAACGACGATGATGGCGACGATGACAACAACTACGGAGGAGAAAATGAAGCTGTCGAGGACTGGTTTGATGACGACTCGTCCGAAGCGGTGGCGACGACAGATGCATCCTCCTTCGCTGTATCAGTAGCGAAATCGCCTTCTCTTTCAGGTGCAAAGAATCGCCCGACGTCCCAAATTGACACCAGTGGCGTTCGTGGCGCGAAGTCGCTGCCGAAAAGTCCAAGCGCACCTGCTGTATCTCCGTCGTCGACAAGAGTACCAGCACATACTGCAGCGATGGCGCCTATGTATCGTCACCCGGTTGAAACCTCGAAGTCCTCCCCACATCCGCCGCCGATGCAGCGACTCCCATCTCGTCAAATAATCGCTCCTGGCGGAAACGTGTCACCTATCAAGTCTACGAGCGTGGGCTCATCAACCGTGGGCTCGCCGCTGAAACAAGTGTTCTATCGCTCGAATATCGCCAGTGCAGTCCAGCCCGTGCTCCTTCCGATGGCGATGATAA
Source organism: Globisporangium solare (assembly GCA_023335675.1). Lineage (NCBI taxonomy): Eukaryota > Oomycota > Peronosporomycetes > Pythiales > Pythiaceae > Globisporangium > Globisporangium solare. Next base: position 14,778 of record JAADVP010000601.1, on the reverse strand, counting down.
ATGGCGCTTTGGTGAGCAAAGATGCAACGGCTGCAGTAGCAGCAGGAACCAGCAATGCGCCGATCCGCGACACCAAAGTCGTGAAAAAGAAGCGCGCTGAGCTTCCGTCTCAGCAGAACCTGCCGCATCCGGCGCCGAAGTTCGGTGATTGGCTCAACTCGCGCATGATGATCAACAACTGCATTATCCTCGAGCCGCTCGGGTCCGGGAGTTACGCGGATGTGAAGCTGTGCAAGGAAAAGGTGTCGGGCAAACTGTTCGCGATGAAATTCATAAACCGCGATATTATGAAGAAGGACAAACTGGGCAAGCAAAGCAAGCTGGACGACATCAAACGGGAGATCGCGATCATGAAGAAGCTCAACCATCCGAACGTGCTGCGGCTCTACGAAGTCATGGACGATCCAAACATGAACAAACTGTTCCTTGTGCTCGAGTACATGAAACACGGCGACTTGCTGAGTCACCAGAAGAAAAAGCACCCGCACGGCATCATGGAGAGTCTCCACGACCGCGATTTGCACTGCGTGGTTCTTCAGGTCGTGCTCGGGCTGGCGTATTTGCACGAGCAAAAGATCGCTCATGGCGACATCAAGCCGCAGAATATACTTGTCGGAGACCATGACGTCGTCAAGATCGCAGATTTCGGCATCTCACAATCGCTCTATGGCAGCAAACAGAAACTCTCCGACACCGCTGGTACGCCGGCATTCATGTCGCCCGAGATGTGTTCTGGAGAAGCGTATTCCGGTCAGATGGCCGACATCTGGGCTGTCGGGGTCACGGTCTTCATGCTCAAGTTTGGCAACCCGCCGTTTATCGCGAAGAGCGCGATGCAGATGTTTGAAAAGATCCAAAGTGATCCGTTGGAGTTCCCGTTTCCAATCGATCCATTGCTGCAGGATTTGCTCACAGGGATGACGGTCAAAGACCTACAGCAGCGCGTGACACTGGAGGATGTCATGATGCAGCCGTGGGTGACAAAAGAATAGCATTCGTCCCACTGCTCGACTCGTCAGGCAGCGCCTCGGAACACGGTCTCGAACGACGAAATCGACCAAGCGATTGATTCGAAAGACCAGTTTGCAATCGTTGTCGATATTCGCATTCAAATGATGAAAAATCTGCAGAAGGTGCGTCAAGAGATACTCGAGAAACGCCACGCTGCTCACGACGATAATGCAACAAACTTAACTGGAGCGAGCCAAGCATCTGCTGCTGGCGCTGTGGATGGAGAACACGTGACCCACGAAAAGAGTCTGAAAGCGAGGACGCCATTGAGGCGCAAGCAGAACAAAATACACGCCGACAGCGAGGTGAAAGACAGCCGCGAAATGCTCAGTAGCGAAGAAATTGAATACCGCGCACAACTTTTCTCGCGAAAGAAGACCGGCTCGACTGCTGCTCCTACTACTGCTGTCGGTGGTGGTGGTAAGGTGAAAGAGCAGCATGGAACCCACGGCTTTCAGGATGTGGATGAGGATAACGATGGTCAAGACACTGAAGATGACGATGAAGGTGGTCTGTTCTCAAGTGATGACGGTGACGATGCAACGGCAGTGGCGCAATCTCCGCAGCTGCTCGATGAACTGCTGCTGACAACTCTATCCATGCCCCCGCTATCGAAAACGACGACAGTCGTAGCAGATCATGGTCGCTCTTCCACTCGTCCGATGCAAGAGGCTCCTATCTCACCAGGGAGCAATGGCGCAATTACCCAGCAAATGAGTCAGCCGACGCTGGCAAACGACCTGGAGGGGTTCTATGGCCAATCCACTGTGCTGGGCCTACAATTTGGTGTCGCATCGCTGCAGGGCCGACGCAACACCCAAGAAGACCAGTGGGTCGCGGTGCCATCCATCAACGAGGCCGCAGAAGCTCATAGCTGGACAGAGAGCGCGTTTGTTGACTTATATGACGGCCACGGCGGCGAAGAATGCGCCAACATTCTGCACGAGCAGCTCCACTCGTGGATCTTCCGCAACCCACACGACGTGATATTGAAGTCGCCACATAGGCTTCAATCCTGCTTCGAAGAATTGGACTCCTACGTTTGCGACTATTTACTACAAAAGGGCGATCTGAGCGGCTCTGCCGCCACGTGCGTCATGCTCAGTCCCGGACCTGAAGGAAGCGGCAAAGTTCATGCGATCGTCGCGCATGTTGGAGACTGTCGTCTGGTGTTGAGCCATCGGAACCATGACGTCGTTGATATCGCGAGCGACCACCGACTCGCGCTAACCGAAGAGCGCGATCGAATCCTACAACTCGGTGGACAGGTCGTGAACAACCGCGTGAATGGCGTCATGGCAATCACGCGTGCGTTTGGCGACCTCGAGTTCAAGGGCATGTTTTGCAGGAAAGCGGACAACGTGAATGCATCATCGACATCGTCAATGTCGTTGCATTTGCCCAGCAGCGTGCAGCTGAACCCGTTCCAGAAGGAGGACGAGAAGATCCTGACGCTCTTGACGTCTCGGCCCGACATCCACATTTTGTCGTTGGACCCTGCAGTGCACGACTTCCTGCTGCTCGCGTGCGACGGGCTCTGGGACGTCATGACGAGCGACGAGATCTTCCGCGACCGACTGCACTACCACGGGAACCTCCAGACAGCAACCAGGGAGCTCGCGCAGGAAGCCATTCGCCGGTACTCCAATGACAATATCACGGTGCTCGCGATCCACTTGCCACTGCAATGTGTGTCATAATTGTACCCCTTCGAGTGGTACATTCGCATTCCCGCCAAAAAATCCTGTTGTTTTGGGTTTCGAGTTCCCGCCAAGCCCAAAATAAGCAAACTGCTGGATGAAACAGATCCACTTGGAAAGAAGAAGAAGGCGGCGATGCTGGAGCTCCATCGCCTGCTGCGCGAGTTCCGCGACGCAGAGGAGAAGCTGCGGCCCGCAGACGCCCCCGGTGCAAGTACAAGTGCTGCTGTGATCCCAATGTTTGACGGCGCGTCGTATCAGCTGGGCGAGTACAAAGATGGCACGCTGCTCAAGTTCCGCGGCGTCGTCGTCGACGTCCAGGACCCGGAATTGGTGCTCATGACACCCGAAGACGGCGAAGATCCTGGTATGTGTGAGCAGGAGCTAGACGCGCTCACAGGCGCCGAGGTGTGCGACAAGTTTGTCGAGCGGATCCCGCTCAAAGTGGCGCTGTTCCCACATCGAACCGAGTGGGCACAACAGGCGTATGCAGCGTCATGGAAGAAGGCAGCCGCCGAGGATGGCGGAGATGAAGTCGCTGCTATCACAGGCGCATCAACGGACGCGAGACGAACGAAGAGAGGGAACGATGCGGTCGCTGCTGACGTGGAGATGACGCAGGACGATACAGAAGATGATGGCGAACTCGGTGCACGAGCGACTGCGACGGCATCGACTGCAATCACGAAGGGCGACGACTCGCTGAGCAAGAAGCCGAAAGTCACAGCAGACTCCGCTGCTACTGCAGCAGACGACGCCACTCGTAGCTCACTGCTTTTGCCCAAGAATCTGATCAACGTGTACGTTTACGACGGCCAGTATGCGGATGTGTCGCTGGATGCGTTCAAAGTGAACGAGGCGTTTGACTTTATCGGCGTGCTCGATCTGATGGTCTTGGGATCCGCGCCAAAGGATACCGCGGACGCGTCGAAAGTGCTGACAGAGCAGGAGCTGGAACAACTGCAGATTTCGGATCACCTGGAGGAACGGGAGCAGCGGCAGCGGTCTGGCGTCGTCGTGCACTGCTGCGACGTGGGTCGCATCGACGCGCTGCATCACATCCGCCCGCACCAACCGCGCGAGTTCTACACGGACCTTGAAGCAAGCAATGCAGCACGGAAAGCATTTTGTGCGACTACATGGACGTCGCATGGCTACGAAAGTGAGATTCGTGCGATGCGCCAAAAGCTCATCGACTACTTGGCAGAAGCGCTCAGTGGCGACACTGTGGCGGCCGAGTACCTGCTGCTGTGTCTGCTCTCGCGTGTATACTCGCGCGCTGACCAGACGACGCCTCTGGGCAATCTCTCTCTAAACATCGCACTGGGCTCGTCTCTCAACGAGGCGCAAATCCATGCGTACGTCGAGCTACTCGAAACTGTGATCCACTCGCTTGTGCCCGTGGCGACGTCCATTGACCTGGGTTTGAAGACGCTGAAGGAGACCAAGTTTATGCCGCACAAGGACTACGACAACGACGCCATGCGTGGTGGCGCGCTGCAGGTTCCACAGGGCACCGTGCTGCTCGTGAAGGAGACGTCGCTGTCGGCAGGTCAACTGAACGACCAGGGCGTGAAAAACGTCGGTGCGCTGCAAGCACTGGTCGAGAAGATGGTGCTACCGTACGACTTCCAGTTCTACAGCATAGAGTTTCCCCAGGACGTCGCGATCGTGAGCGTCTCCGAGGGGAAAAGCATCCTGCCCGTGACGGTGTCGATCGCATTGAAGCCCGAGACGCCTGTTTCAAGTGCTGCGGTCTCTGCAGGGCTCTTAGAGAGCTTCCGCGTGTATCTGGGCGTATTGCGAACGTGGAGCGTCACGATCGGGAACGAGCAGGCCGAGATCGCGGAGAAGCACTACGTGGCGTGCCGCCAAGCGCACCAGGAAGTATCGGTACGTAGCTTCTCGTTCTCTCTAGGCCATGAACGGGAAAGGCAACTTACGCATCGTGCATTGTATTGTTGTTGTTGTGTTGCATTGTTGTTGTTGTTATTGCAGCTGGACGATCTGCATCGGTGGCTTCGTCTTGCGCGGTTGGTGGCGCTGAGTCGGGGCGAAGACGTCGTGTCGCGCACGGCGTGGGACCACATGCTCGTTCTCGAGCGCAAGCGCCAGAGTCGTGTATAACACACACACAAAACAGCAAACGAGAAGGTTCCCAATATCCGTGCAATATACGCAACACAGGCGGTTGACTCCACAGAATCGGCAACAATGTTATTGTTGTATGCAGATATTCACGATGCCTTGTCTTTCAACATGTACACAGATGTTTCTAGGCGCTGCAGGCATCCACTTCTGGATCACGACGATCAGAAACTCTTTCTCTGCACGCCATCCACAAGCCACAAGTCACATGAGAGCACGGGGGGGGGAAGCTTGTTTTTACTATGTACGAGCACGTACCGTGTGCGATGAGCAGCTCGAGCTTCTTGATGCGGATGCGCATGTACTGGAGGTCGTTCTTGGGGTTGAGGTCGCGCACGACGCCGCGCGCCTTGGTCGTGAGCTCTTTCATGTACGCGGCGTACTTTTCGGCCTCGGCGAGCTGCATCTGCGGGTGGCGCCGCAGCACGTTGCCGTTGCGGTCCGCGATCACGTAGCCTTCGATGCCCTTGTGGTTCTTGATGCGCTTGAGCGCCCCCTCGACCTCCGACATCCTCGCCGCTTGCGTGTCTGGAGGCGGATGGATATGAAGGAGAGTGACACTTGCCACCAATGCAAATGCAAGCACGGCGTCGGTTCGCAAAGCCAACAACAATATATCCGACTGGTCGACAACAACACGCATTATTGTTGGTTATTCTTAGCAAGCCACAGCGCTATTCGCTGTCTCCTACTACGCTATTCTTCGTGGCGCGCGGCCTGGCGACGATGCAGTACGTCGTGCCGAAGTGGAAGCGGTGCACGGTCTCGACCTCGAGCCCGGCCTGCGCCACGAGCGCGAGGATGTCGCGGTTCCAGTGGCAGCCCCAGCGCTGCGCGTGCAGCGCCGCGAACTTGTCGAGCACGCGCGAGAGCCACGCGTAGTGGCTGCGGCCGTGTTCGAGCAGCAGGATCCTGCCGCGGCACACGCGCTGCATCTCCTCGAGCGCCGCCACGGGGTCGTCCATGCTGCAGAGCCCAAACGTATCGACCACCGTGTCGAACGCGTCGCGCTCGAACTGCAGCGCACCCGCGCACATCACGCGGAGCTCGCAGCTCTGCACGCGCGTCTGCGCGGACGCCGGGATCTGCTGCAGCATGCCGTCGCTAAAGTCCGTGAGCGTGAGCACCACGTCGCGCGGGTAGTACGCGAGGTTGCGGCCCGTGCCCGCGGCCACCTCGAGGCACACGCCCGTCGCCTTGCGCAGCAGGAAGCGCCGCATCAGCGAGATGCCCGTGAGTGTCTCGTCGAAGCTCACGTCTGTGCGCACGAATGTGTGGACAGTGCTTAGCTAATGGACGGAAGAGCGCATGCACCATACAGCGAAAGAGGTACCTTTGTCGTACTGCGTGGCGTTGGCGTTGAACACCTGGAGCCGCCTGGCGTCGTCCACGGCGGGCGCCGACGCGTCCTGCTTGGGCTCGTAGAACGTCAGGTACGCGACGGCCGTCGTGCCCACGTAGATGGCGGCGCCGCCGAGCAGCACGCCCGGACGCTTCCACAGCGCGCTCATTGCTACAATGGAGGAGGACCCAACCAACAGATCAGCGAAGTGGGCCACCTGATCTCTGCAGTTCAAAGCGCTCCATTTCCTATCTCAACATCAGAATGCAGCATCCCGAATTTTACGATAATCTGGTGGAAATTCCGACGCGCTGAGTCTGTGATCGAGTTTAGCGCATCGCATCCTGAGATCACAACAGTCCGGTCGCGACGTCTCGTCACTCAGCCGAAGTGTGGCAAATGTGCACAAGGCTGCCGTTGCCGCGCTCTGCTCGAGCGTGAAGACCACTCCGCGGCTCTCTGTGTGAGCTTCGTGGTCTGTCCCATGGCCGTCATGATGACGGTCGCCCATAAACCCAATCGTAAGCACATCCCAGCTGCTGATCCTGTCTCCACGATCATCGCCCTGGACGCACCCAAGTACTGTAGACGCGCCTCGAATCGGTCTTGCGGACGCGCTCGTGCTGCTGCTGCGGTGGATTATCCTTTCTACCCGCCTGCCATGATGATGAGACGCGCTCATGTCTTGCGACAATCGACGATGCCTCGCGCGATTTGCTGCGTGTTCAACTTCTGCGCCCGACGGACCGACGACAGCGCACTGGACTCGCCAGGCAGTGAGCGAGCGCTCGACGACTACTTCAACAGTACTCAATTTGCCGCCAGTGACCTACTGCCTCGTTCAGCATGAAGGGAATCTTTGCCATTGTCGCTGCTCTCGCTCTCGTCAACGGCGCGGCCGCCGCGGACGGCGCGGGCGTGGACATCGTCGACCAGAGCAAGAGCTTGACCGCGACGGGCGGCACGGGCAACCTCGCGGCGGCCGGCTCGCTCGAGCCCTTCGGCGGCATCGGCATCGGCTGTGGCGTCAACTGGCAGGAGAACGGCACGTTTGGAGGTATGTACGCGGAGCAATCCATCGTATGTGTGTGTGTAGGCGCGTGTTGCGGGACTAACGCTCGCTCGCTTCGCAGGCGGCCTGCAGGCTGGCTCGTCGTCCTTCGGCCTGGGCGGCGGCTACACCGTGTCGAGTGAGAAGCTCACGGCGGGCTTGGGCATCGGCGTGACCTCCGTGTACAACGCCAGGTAACGACCGACGCGCTCGCTGTCTTCTCGCGCGCACACAGTGGCTGATTCTGTCTCTATGGATGTGTCTTTGTGGATGTGAACAGCGTGCAGCTGGACGTCACGACGCAGGGCGCGGTGTCGTTCGTGTTCAGCTCGAGCGGCGCGTTCTCGTGCGAGAACACGGTCGTGGACGGCAACAACGCCATCAAGTGCACGTCGGCGTGAGCATGCTCGCGCTTGTAGTAAACTACCGGGTAGTCAATAGACGCCCCACAAGATCCACATGTTTTTTATAATTTCTGTTTCAAGAAAAGGAGATATCCACTTTCAACGTCAGATATCCCAGCACATATATAATACCTATTATCTCCGATTATGAAAAAAAGTATTCACTTGAATCCACACAGATCGTATCTTGGAACACCACAAAGACCCTTTTGCCACCTGGCGCTGCCACAATTAAAGCAATTGAAAAATGCACGACCGCATGCGCCTCGCGGGCGTCGTGGCCGCCGGAGTCGCGGCGCGCGCCGCGATCTACGCGCTCCCAGTGCTGCAGCAGACGCTCGCGGCACGGCCGGAGCTCGTCACGCCCGTGTCGTCCGTGCGACGCGTGGCCGAGGGCGTGTTCCTCTTCGAGCACGTGGGCTCGCCCTACGCCGGCGACGTGTTCCACCAGCCGCCGCTCGTGTTCGCGCTCTTCTACCCGATCTTCGGCCTGCTCAACGCGACCAAGGGGCTCCAGTATGCCGCCACGTGCGCGCTCTTCATCGCAGTCGACGTGCTCATTGCGTGCGGCTTCGCGCGGCTCGCTCGACGCACGCTCGCGCTCGAAGAGGGCGAGTCGCCCGTGCATGATAGCAAGGAGATCTGGCTTCACCACATCCCCGTGTCGCCGCTGTTTGCGCCGCACAACCTGCCCGTGATGGCGGCCTTCATGTACGTCTACATGTGTGGATATGAGGGGAAAAGCCGCGTCTGCTCACATGGTGTGTGCTTGTGTGCAGCTCGCTGTTCAATCCGTACTCGCTCGCGTCGAGTGGAGCCATGGCGACCGTGTCGCTGACGCACTTGGCGGTGCTCTACAGTCTGGTGTACGCGGCAGAAGGTGGCGTGTGTGCGGCTGCTCCAAATGCGTCTTTGAGGACGCGTGCGACTGACATTTTGTACTCTGAATCTGTACTCGACGCCAGGCGCGGTCAGCGCGTCGATGCTGTGCGTCGCCGTTGGCGCGTACCTCTCGCTGTACCCGCTGGCGCTGCTGCTGCCGGTCGCGCTGCTTCTCCAGCGTGTCCACTCGACGCAGGCGAGTCGGTGCTTTCTGCTCTTGTGTGCGGCAGCAAACCCAAAAACTGAACCCATCTCTCGATGTATGTTTGCAGCCGCCGGCGAACCGACCTACGGCCGCAAGCCTTGCGGCGTCAAGCGCAGCGAGCTTTGCGCTCTGGCTCAGCTTTCTCGCGTACTTGTCGTACTCTCTAAGCGGCGGATGGGGCTTCCTAGAGGTAGGGCGCAAAGCAGGAAAACACACACACGGCAGTGTCCGTGCACGCGCCTCAATCGCCTGTGTCTCATCTGTACTCTTGGTTCTGTTTTGGTGTGTGCGCTTTTTTTTAGGAGACGTACGTGTGGATCGCCAAGTACTCGGACTTGACTCCGAACGTGGGCATCTTCTGGTACTTTTTCATGGAAGTGTTCGATCGGTTCATCCCGTACTTTCTGTTTGTGCTGCACCTGCACCCGTGCATTTACGTGCTGCCGCTCTATCTGCGCATGAAGTACGTCCTGCGCAGGCAGCTCCACCGTGTCTGCACTCGTGGCACTCATCTACGCTCTCTCTCTTTTATTGTGCGCGTAGACACCGCCCGCAGGCGTTCGCGAGCGCGCTCATCGGCATCTTCTCGCTCTTCCAGGCGTATCCTTCGTTCGGGGACTTTGGGTTCTTCTTGACGGCGATCTCGCTGCACCCCAAGACGATCATGAGTACGTCCCGCCTTTGCTTCCCGTCTTTGCTTTAGAAAATTCGTGTGCATTGTACCAATGCGGCCTGTGCTGTTTGCTGCTCGTAGCCATCGAGAATCGATACGTGTACGCGCTCGGCATCGGCGTCGCGACGTGCATGCTACCCGTGATGTGGTTTCTCTGGTTGTTCCCGGCGTCTGGCAACGCCAACTTCTTTTACAACCAGACGCTCGTGTACCAAGTGTTCAATTCGCAGATCATCACGGCGTTTGTCGGCGCGTCCATGAAGCGCGACAAGGACCTGCTGAAATACCGGAAGCGGATGCACGCAGCGCAGAAGAAAGAGTAGCGGTGTCAGCGACGCTTTTCATTGCAGATCACTCACATATACGCCAGACAGCACCCGCAAATGAATGGACGAGATGGTTATTACTCGCCAGAAGGAAGGAAGGATGTGTGGGCAAAATCGCGAGTGGGACTGACGCTTATCGCTTCGCTTGTAGCACCGCCGGGAGCATCGCGAACGGGAGCGAGCGCGGGCTTTGCGATCCTGTGAGATCCTTCGCTTTGGCCGGGAAAATCACTTGAATGCGGCCCCGCGGCGGACTCGGAAACTCGTGCAGGTACTTGACTTTCGGCAAACTCGTGGAGCCATTCTGTGGCGATATGTAGCGTTTGTCAGCCAGTTTTTTCGAGGCAACATTCTGATAAATGATCGATGTGAGAAGCAAGTGGGCGGGCGTACCTCTTTCAGAGAGTAGAGCTGCTGGTACTTGTCGTCGTCGCACGCGTCGCCGAATTCCGACTTCAGTCCCATGAAGTCATTCGGAAAAGCTCTTCGAGACGGTCGGTTCTTGTACGCTGGTGTGCGGGTGCGCAGACTCTGCAGAGTATCTTTCGCAGAATGGTGCTGCAGATGCGGGAGGAAAAACAAAGTTATGGTAAATTTTCAACCAAGCGGATCCAGATGCGGCGTGTTTCGAGACTTACAGCAGTATGCTTGGAGGCTGATGACTTGATCGCATTGCTTTCCGGTTTGCCGTGCTTCATGGTTGCAGATCGCTGTTGGTTTTCACTGGATAGAAGGTCGTTGAGGGAGTGGATCGATCATTTTCGAAGATCCTGCTTCAGCAGCATCGCATCGAGCTGGTTCTCAAGCGCAGCATTCTGCGTGTGCTCTGGGATCCTGTTTGCTGTTGGCAGTTGCTTACTTGGATTGTGTTTTTTTTTGCTGCAGATGCGAATGGATCGGTCAGCAACGACAGATTCAAACGCTCATCCGACTGCTTTCGCGCTGCGTTCGCTTCGTCGACTTTTAAGGTCACTCCTTTGGCGAAAGAAGTTTTGCTCGGATCCAACTTCAGCTTTGGGAACGCTGCGAACGATCCCTACTGCCCTTCAAACACGGGATCCTAGAAAGCCACAGAAAAGCACACGAGTTTTGTCAGTTCCCCTTCACTGAGATCGTGTGGTGATTGCAGGATCAGAGACAAACACACCTGGCCGACAATTGTCGATCTGCGTCTTCCTGGGGAGTTGCGACGCCGCTCTGATGACTGCCGCGACGGCAACCGCTTGTCTTTGACTCCAAGCTGCAGACTCCCTTGTGCGGCAGACGCTGCTGTGAATTCTTCTTCATCTTGAGGTGTGTGCGGCAGTTAGATCCTCGGATTGATCGTGCCTTGCTGAAAGAGATCCTCAAGTAGTTCGTTGCGCTGCTTTTTCGCGACAAGGAAACAGTTTTCGCCGACCAAGAGCTCTCCGTTTGCCTCGCGCATCGCTACGTCGGACTGCAGACCGTCGTAGTCTTCCTGGCGAAAGGTGAGGTTGTCGGGGATGAGAAGTGCTATTGTGGGTGGCACTGAGCTTGCGAGTTTGTGCGCTGGAGATCCTAGACTTGGTTGCGAAGACAGGATTTCGCTGCTTTTGGCAGTCGTTTGAGGCCGAAATAGGGATCGTCTCGAATTCGCCCTGGTCGCGGCTGCTAGCCGTTCCTCTTTCTCAACGGAGATCGTGGGGTCGGCGAGGGGTCGCAGTTTCAGCCTGAGCCCTCCTTTGCGGCGCACTTCGCCCTGGATCCGCTGTCGTGTCTCTCGAAAGTCCAATTCGGTCGAAATCTCCTGTCTGCGCTGCATCTCGCTATAATCCGTTGGAAACCGAGACGTTGTCGGTGACAGCAGTGATGACGGTGGGCGTGTCGAGTCGTCGTCCTCTTTCACAGCCCAATCGATCTTGTTGTAGCCATCTGCCGACGTTGTCGGTGCGTTTGCGGTGGACTGCTCACTTCATGGTTGTATTCGAAACGGGTCGCTGGCTTTTGAAGAAAACCCACTCGCTGGAAATGCCGAGAGCTTGGCGAGTCTCATGGCTAGCGCAGCAGAGTGCTTGAATGCCACAGACGCCTTCGTGGATCCACCGAAGCGAGACGCAGCACGGGACGACGCGCGGGACGGGGATCGTGAGTGTCTGTATCCAAAATGCTTGGAGGGCTTTTCTTTTGACTTGGTGTCCAGTGCCGCGCCATTGCAGTCGTCCTCGTGGACCAGCGGCTCACGGTCCCGTGGAAAGCGCAGAGCTTCGTCGTGCCCCAAGGACGAAGTCATCGTGAGCTGAACTGCGGCAGCGACTCCTTCCAGCAAACCTCGCGCTGCCGCTGCAAACTGCAGGTCTCACATGCGAAAAAGAAATGAATCCAAGCGTCAGACTGCATCCACTGGGCGATGTTCACACAGCGCCGCGTCCTCACAACCGCGTCTGTCGTAGGAACCGCGGAAACCTGGCCATCCACGCCGATATCAAGGTCCACGGCAATAGCAATCGTCGCGTCCTGGAAGTTCGCGTTTGTGGGAGACGCAGATTTGGTTTATCAACCGACCTGGAGCCCTCAAGAATGGAAACCTGCAACTTGAAGAGCAGCTACTACTAGTACGTACCACTTGCAATTCGTTTTGCTCCGATCTGAAGGTGTTATCATCGCATTCGTGCTCGATGCTGGCCTCCGAGGTTCCGAACGCGTCTGCGGATTTCTCTGCCATGATGCAGCGGCACCAAGCGCTTTACGCGAAAGACGCTCGCGTGCAAAGTTGACGACGCCGTCCCACTCAACATCGCCATTCAAACGCCATCATTGGCAGGCAGCACCAGTTCACAAACACGCGCGCGAGATTTTCCAGGTCGTGCGCTGCTATGCTGCAGTCGGGAGATAAGAATGAGGTCCAAAGCAACCCGAGTGCGTTCGGAAATAGGCGACAAGCACCAAGAAAAGAACCAAGTTGCTGGCAAAAATGTGCCACAACGCTGGCTCTGGTCCAAGTTGCAGTCCGACACAGTTCACAGTAAGCCACAAAGCCAAAAAATACAAATTCCATAGATCAAAGAAGTCAACTCGCGACAAACACGGCACGACGCCATCTCTCTCGCGCTCTAACCCAGAAGGAGCCCCTCGCCGCCGCAACCATCTCGCGTGGCGAACGAGGAGCTCTATTGTTCCCCCTCTACTAAGCTAAACTCGGACCCTGCGCTCACTTCTGGTGGGCCTGGCGCGCGCTGCGCACAACTTCTAACAACGCGCCGACGTTCTTCTTGTACACCTGCAACTTGGCGTCGATGTCCTTCCACTCGGCGGCGCCAAAGCCGCGCTGCAGCGTGCGCGAGATCACAACAGTGCGCTTGAGCTGATCGATCTTGGCGCTCACGACGTTCGACGTGATGGCCTTGACGACCCACTGCTCGACCTCGTCCTCCTTGATCGCGAGCGCTTTGGCCACGACCGCGTACGCGATCTCGTCGAATCCCGTTGGCAGCGTCGACAGCGTGAACAATCGCATCGTCGCCTCCAATTGCGCGGCGTCGAGTCCGCTGTCCTTGAAGAACGCGTCGCCAGCCGACTTGTGGAACGCGAGGTACTCGGCCAACGCCTTGGTCGACACGATCTCGAGCAACTCGTATAGCTTGTCGCCCTTGAGCGCCGCGACCACGGGGTTCGCGAGCAGGTCCACGCGCGCGAGGAAGCTCGCGACCGGCTGCTGCAGCACGAGCTTCGCAGCGCGCACGGCGACAGCCTTGCCCGACGCCACGTCCTTGTCGCCCGCCGGGAAAGTCGTGAGGTACTTTTCCAAAAACAGCAGCACCTTGAGGCTCGACGCGTCCGACGCCTGCAGCACGTCGGCGATCGTGAGGAACAGCTGGCGGCGCTGCGCTGGGGAGAGCGACTTGGCCGCGAACAGCGACTCGACGTCGTCAAAGTAGCTCGCGACGAGCTCCACGTTGTCGGTCTTGCTCGCGAACGAGATCACCGCGATGAGCGCGTCGAACCGCAGCTCAGGGAGTGCCACGCTCTTGTTGAACAGACTCGTCGCACTGATACAATAAGGAGAATACGCAGAAACAAAAAAGGTCAATGGACTGGCCTCTGCAGCCAAACAGTGGCACACGGCGCCACTCACATGCGCAGACGCAGCAGCGCCTTCTCGTCCTGTTTGGCCGTGACGGTCGCAAGCACCTTCTTGGCCTCGGCGGCGGCGTCGGCCGCGGGCAGCTGGCGCAGCACGTCGAAAAGCATGCTGAACGTGCCCTCGACGTCGGTCTCGGCGTCGTGCGCGAGCAGCGCGTCCGCCTTGGGCGCTACGGCGGCCACCACGGCGGCGTAGTCGCTCTTCTTGATCTCGGCCGACAGGTCCAGCGACTGCTCCAGGAGCGCGTTCACGTACGCAACGAGGTCCGTCGCGGTGCCTGCAATGGGGGCCATGATGCTGCTGCTGCTGCTACTGGGAGGAAGGGATCGGAGGAGGGGCGAGTGGGGGACGGCGCGCTGTTCTTCTTCGCGCGGATCTCAATGAGGGGCGCGTGATGCGTGCGTGAACCAACCAACCGGAGCCTGCTGATGGCCACGAAAGACCCTCAACTGGCAACGAGAGAGAGCAGCAGCTGCGGGATTGGTTGCAGAATAAGGGAGAATGCTACTTGGTGCGCACTTAACGTGGCAAGAGGGTCGAGTTTAGTGACACATCAACTCACTTGAAGCAGTAGGTGAATTGTATGGCTTGCAGTACCTAATCCATACGTTGTAGGGTATCGATTCCATTCGTAGGGTAAAATGCATCCATCTGGAACTTGGCTTTGACTCGAGGTTTCATGCAGTTCATAGTCAGAGAGAATTGAAAAAAAAAATTGTAGCATTTCTCTGCTGCTCGTTACCTATGGACATTTCGACACCAACATGCAAACGGACTCAGACTACAAGCTTCAAGCGTCTACGCGAGCGCGCACATGTCCTCGGGACAGAACTGAGGGCAGTTCCAGTTGCACCACTGGGTCATCGCGGGTTCGTCCGCCGTGTTGTGGATGTACTTGTACTTGCCGCCGCTTCCAGTGGACGCGCCAAGCTTC
>JAADVP010000600.1:0-17870 GCA_023335675.1 Globisporangium solare | reverse complement strand
TTGCTGGGTTGGCAGTTCTGATAATGATGAAGCGCGGGATCGCCATGACCTACACTCCTGACTGAACCCATCTCCACGGACTGCCTTTAAAATCGCATAGCCCCCTTCAGCTACATACTTCCTGCAGTTCCCTCTGTACGAAGCCTGTTTTCCTCTGTAAATCCCTTAAATCTGGCAACCCGTCCGCTATCAAAGGGTTCTTGCGCGTAACTTTTAATGTGGTGCACCCTATTTTAGAGCGCGCTCTCGACGATAGGGGGTGCATGCGAGGAGGACGAGGAGGAGGGGGATGCCCAAAGGGGCCAGAGTAAGAATACCAGCGCGCGCAGCAAGCGGTGGTTACTGGCGCGGCGCGTGGTTTTCTACCGGTATTTTCTGAGTCGCATGGGGGGCAAGCGCGCAAGTGAAGCAGACGATGGCAGCGCGGCGGCGCCAGCCGGCGCCTCGGCCGACAGCGCGGCTGCGAGCGCCAGCAGCGCCGCCGTCGTGGCCGCGGCCATCAACTCGGCCGCGCTCGCGCTCACGTCGTCGGCGTCCGCGTCGCTGACGGGCACGGCGAGCGTCTCAGCCGTGTGGTCGTACTTTGAGAAGGACGCCATGGGCAACTCGGTCTGCAAGTTCTGCGACCGCATGATCAAGGGCCACCACTCGTCCAACCTGCTCTCGCATCTGCGCACGGCCGGACGCACGGACGCGGTGCACCAACAGGCCAACAACGCCTGCGAGGAGCACCGCGAGAACAAGCGCGTTGTCAAGAAACAGAAGCTCGCGATGCCCTCGCCCGCGGATCTCGTGAATGTGTATCCGCAACTGGCGGCGGCTCTCGCGGCAGGTGCACCGTCGCTTGCGGTGCTGCAGGGTAAGCAGGCCTCGTCTCTGCCGTTCGGGGCTGCTGCTGCCTTTCAGGCAGCCACTGTGCCTGCGACGACGACAGCTGCCACGTCCGTCGCGGCGCCGTTGACGAAAGACCAGCGCGACGGCCTCTCGGCGTTCGGCTCGCATGCGATTGCGCTGACCCAAGAGCAAATCACGCAGGATTTGGGTGCGTTGACCTCCGCGTTGTGCTTTGTATTGTTGGTGTCATGCTCCTCATTGTTAAAATTATGTTGTGTGTGTGTGAATTTTCGTAGCGCTCACGGCACTTTTGGACAATTTGCCACTTAATTTCGCAACAAAGCCTGGTTTCCAGTACTTTTTCCAGCAGCTGCTCGGCGACAAGCGGTTCCCGTGTCCAAGCGAAGACGCGATCGCGAAAAGCATCGTGATGCTGCACGAAAGCATGTTCCTCGCGACCAAAGAGCTTTTGCAAAAGGCCAAATCGGTACTCAATTGGACACAACACCCTTTGTGTGGTGCTCCTCTAATGTTGAGCATTGCGTCTTTCGTGCTTCGTCCATGCTTGTAGGTTGGAGTGTCGCTCGAGACGTGGAAGTTCCCAGCCGTGGACGCGCCAAAGCCGAAGCAATACTTGGCGATTAAGGTCCACTTCAGCATCAACTTCCGTTTGTACGACATCGCGCTGGGCTGTATCCCCATTGAGGAGATCATGAGCATCGACGGGTTGAAAAGCATTCTGGATCAGTACTTTGAGGTATGCGCACGGCTTTTTGCAGCAACTAACCTTGATGAATTGTTCGCTGACTCGATGTCCCTGCATGGCTCAATCGCATTTTCGCACTGCAGCGTGCGAATATCAAGGACAAGATTATCGCGCTTGTGAAAGACGATCTCCCATTCGTGGATCAAGACGGCAACGGGTTTGCGGTCTCGGACATTCCGTCGCTTTTCGTTGGCGCGAATCTCGATGCCCGCATTGGCTCATCTTCTCACGCGCCGCAGGAAACTATCTTGATCAAGTCGGCGGTTGCATATTTGCGTCAGTGCTTGGTAAAGCGAGCTTTCGTTGACGCGTTCCCTGCGATCGTGCGTGCATTCGATTCGTTCATTGAACGATTTACGAGCAGCCGCGATGCGTTTGCGCAGTTCAAGGCCAAGCACCCGTTCTTCGATTTGAAAGCTGGACTCTCGGACACAGAGTCATACTACGATTTCATCCGTGGTTTCCAGGATGCGCTGTTGACGTTGGAGCAACTCTCGCACGATTACGAGGTCGAATTCGTCGACATCGCGGTCGTCGAGTGGGTTGGCTTCATGGTCAAGAAGCTGCGTCCGTTCTTGCGGTACACAGACGCACTGGAGGGCGAGAAACGGAAGAAGACGGGGAGCGACAAGGAGGTAAACAAGAACGGACTCTCGAGCGTATCGACGCTCGCCGCGGCGCTCGCGATTTATGCGGACCGCCAAGCCGTCACCGATGGACTGGCACCACACATGGACCCACCGGCATGGAAGCAGTTCTTTGAGCAACTCGCTCGTGAACTGCGGGATCAATTTGCAGCGCTTCTTCCGATTAGCTATGCGGCGACTCTATTTGACCCGAGATACAAGGACAAAGAATATTGCTACGTGTCCTCCGACATCGAATGTGAAGTAGGAAAATCATACCTGCGTCGCTTGTTTGCGTTCGTGCCGGACGATGAAGGGGCTGCAGCAGCGACGAACGCGGCAATCAAGGTGACGAGCGGCTCGTATGGCATGTCGAATCTGGACAAGGATGAGCTCAAGGGAGTGCTGCCAGTGACGTCGGACGATGTGATCCACGCTGGCGGCAGCGACGATACGCAGGACGATGAAGACGAAGACCTACTCGCACACTTGCCATCGGGTTCGAAGGACAGCATGCAAGCGGACAACGAGTATGTCGTGACGTGGCAAAAGGAGCTGAGCGCGTATTTGACGCTTCCTGTGGCCGATCGCAACGTGGATCCGTTGAGCTGGTGGAAAGCCAATCAATTGCGGTTCCCATTGATCGCTCCGTATGCCGAGATTGTGCTGTCGCTGCCAGCGGCCTCGTCGAGTGGGGAAAGTGTTCACACTGATATTCGTCGCGTGCTGCTTCGCACCGAAGGCGTCGCGTATGAGCCTGCGCTCGTGAGCTACCCGTCGCTGATCGAGGCGTTCCTATGCTTCCAGAAGAACAAAGAGTACGCCATGGACTGGTTCCGCAGCAGTAACCACGACACCATTGCGGCATCGCTGAGCTCGGACATCGATAGCGCGAACGTACCCAACAGTTTTAAGCACATCGAAAATGTGTAGACACGACGCATCTGAGACCGCAACAAGAAGCACCGACGAACGCGTGCGTGTGTGTGTGTGTGTAGTTGAGAGCTCTGGCTGAAGCATTTTGTCGACTTCATATATTTTCATATTTCACGTTCTGGGTACATCGACCACCAGGAATATTACAACAACAAAACATACAAAAAAAGTTATATGCAACTTAGTATCTTGACTACACGTAGAAGGCAAATCTCCATTTCTGCAAATGCTGGCTAGACTGTTGTAGATTCCATAGTTGGCCGCGCAGACCCTGCAGACCGGGCTGCCGACGCGAACGCTTCGCCGTGCACGTTGCTGACTTCCGCGTTTCGCAGGAATGCGCCCAATGCGCCGAGATAGCCTTCGTGTTTGCAAAAGCGCGCTTCCATCGCGCCTTTAGACCAAAAGTTGATCGCATACGCGAGCGTGCGCGACGAGATTTTGTTGTGGCGCAGAAAATTGCCCACAAAGAAGATGCGCTTCGTATTGTATAAACACGAATTGAGGAACGCGATTTGCCCGATATTCTGCGTGATCATCACCAAAAGCGAGCGTGCGAGATCAGCGTCGCTTACGCTCTCGCGAGGCACCGAGATCATTTTGCCGAAACTGCTTGCGACAGCGGTCGCAGGGAGGTTGAATTTTTCGTAGGCTCCTCCGTAGATATCGCCGACGCTCATGTCTACCGAGGTGTTGGAGCCATCGACACACAGGTCGAGCGCTTCGTCGTACGAACGGCATTTAGTCAGCAAACGGCAGAGGCCCCAGTAAGTCCCGCCGCCGATACTGCTTCCGCTCACACGCTCGAAATCGCCGGGTCCTTTGACGTACAAAACACTGACGCCCGAGCCAATACTCACGAGCTAGATGCAAAGAGTAGCAGACACAATCACAACCGCCGATGTCAGCCAGACGAAAACCCAGTGGCAAGCAGACCGCTACTGCGGAAAGGGACGCACCAAATATGGGAAAATGTCTTCGTCCACTTCGTTGTGAATGACCTTGACACGCGACGCTGCAAGCGATTTGAAATCGACATCCTGCAATTGAAGCGAACGCATACCGATTTCTTAGCGCACCACAGTTTAACTAAATAACGCTTTGGGTACGATTTCCATACCTCAAACGTGTATACTTCGTCGGATAACGTCGTGAGCAGAAAGTTTAAACCCAAAATCGTGCACTCGATTTCGTCGAATTTTTCCAGATCAATTCCGGCCGCTTCCTGGAAGAACGAACCATACTGCACAGAAGAGAGAAAGAGTAGTGCCAACCATCAATAATGCGCACACGCTTATTCTTTCAAGACAGAAGCACACGCTGCATACCTTGTGGGCGCCTCCACCCGTGCATGGCAACGATCGAAGCGACTGGTTGAGCCCTTTGTTCGCGATAAACTGGATGGCCTCCTTGGTCCGCTTCGTCTCAAAGCGGATGAAATGGAAAACCTGGCGGTATCGAAAAAGCAAACGTCAA
Organism: Globisporangium solare; assembly: GCA_023335675.1. Classification (NCBI taxonomy): domain Eukaryota; phylum Oomycota; class Peronosporomycetes; order Pythiales; family Pythiaceae; genus Globisporangium; species Globisporangium solare. The sequence goes on along the minus strand of JAADVP010000600.1, from coordinate 13,232 downwards.
TGACAACGTCTACAGACGCATAAATTCAACAGCATGCTGCGACGGTCTACAAACGTACGCCTTGTAGCGCCTTGGAATACACTCGGAGACGCACGTCTTGTACCCCAGTTTGGCCAAACATCTCGTGCTCCAAGACGAACTTGGTCATCTCGCCCGCAGCGATAACATGCGAAGGCGAGCGTGGTCTTCGCTTCCGATGGTCCGCAGACTCGCGCTTCTCAAAGTACACGATCTTCGCCAGCGTGCCGCCTACATCAGCAAACCGCACTCAGCATTTTTACGACAGGCAGAACAAAAAAGAGAGATGCGAAGGGGGGAGGAGGCGTACCGATATCCAGTCCAAAGCAGTGCCCGAGGTCCGATCTACAAGAGAGAGAGAGAAAGAAAACATAGCAACGTCATTACCGCCGCCAAACGCACGCCACTGGGTCGCGAGAATGAAGGCGAGCACGCACGTCTTGGAGATTTTCTTGAAGGTGACGCGCTGGCGCCAGAGGCGGTGGCGGTCGCGCTTGCGGCGGATGCAGAGCAGCAGCACGGAGGACGAGAAGAGGAAGAAGCCGCTCGTGATGAGCGCGCGCTCGGCCGTGGACCCCATTTCCGCTCGCCTCGCGCTTTTTTCGCTAATGCGGAGGCTGTGTTGAACTACAACCTGGAATGCCGTGGTGATTGGTAGAAATGTAGTGGCGGAGGGCTTATAGCCAATGGGAGGGAGAAACGAGGTATGACGAAGATTCAAGGTTGCGTGTTGGATGGGTGCTCGTCATCGGGACGTTTTTAACACGTTATGGATGTTCGTAACCTTCTGGTGGTGGAAATGTTACGTTTGCACAGTTCCCTTTCTGACATGCCAGCAGGGATGGCTCGAGATGACGTCAAAAGAAGCACCTTCCGTCCATCCTCCAGCGTCCACAGTACAGTGTACAGCAAACGCACCTGCGGTGGTCGCGTGGGGCATTCTCCTTCGTAAACAACGGCGCTCCTGCTTTGCTGGTCCGTGCCTCAACACTGGGCAGCCGGACTGGTGCTTCGTTGTTTTCTCTTTCCCCTTTCTCTCCTTCCGTGCTTCTGTGAGCTTTGCTTTTGGTGCTGCATCTTGGAGGTTATTCGGGCCACCAGATGATGATGCATCCACTTTCGATTGAGATCGTATGGATCTGATATTGTGTTATAGGCGCAAGGGCCGAAAAGGTCACTTTTGGATGCTGTCCACGTGGCAAACAATGTTGAATTTGATTCGGCGCCATCGTTTCGCAGCTGAGTCACAAAGTCAGTAGCAATGATACAGCACTGGTTTTGCATGCCGAATCAACTTCTGCTCCTGATTTGCCTGTCATCCAGGGTCAGCATGCAGCCTCATGTTTAATTCCCCAACGAAGCCTTGGCTGGTGTGAATCTTATGATAGTGAAGCAACGAGCACTGCGCTGCTCCCAGCACTGGGTTCACCAGAAATGCCATGTTGCTCAGGGTAAAACGGTTGTTTACTCCTTGGCCCAGCAGTGGATTTTCTGTTTCGGCTTCAGGTCGCAAGCTAAGCGCCCAGGACCACAACAACGACGCCCTCAGCGCCGGCGACCCTGAGCCGAAGCGGCGAGAGAGCCCCGAAAGGCCGCGCGTGGCGTCGCTCTAAAGTCGCGAAGACGCCACGTTGAACCCCTTTTTCGTGGAGAAAATTCGCCATCGATGTCCATTCGTGGTGCAGCAAAATTCCGATCATACGGCACTGACCATCACTCTGACCCTGCTTGCTGTCCAAAAATCCGAACAAGTCGTTTGATTTTTCAGCTGTCAAGTCGAAACAGAGTGATGGTAATACTGTGAAAACATATACCCTGTTATTTTAGTATGGAGATACTTGCAAGTTCTGTCCCACGCGATGTCGCTGTTTGTGTCCCAAACGCGAGTTCCGCGAACCTGCGAGAACGAATAAAGCGCTCAGTCGGCGCGTGCGACACCCTCTGCGCAAAAGTTACCTGGATTCAGGATGGGTCTGTTGGTAACACAGCGAGTCACAATGATCCATCCACGGGCGAATGAAGGACGTTGGACATTTTCCGATCCTGCAGGTCTTGGGCGCACCCATTAGTGTAAGCGGGTGGGTGGCTAACTGCGCGCTTCCGAATTCGCATCCCTCGATCGCTCAGCATTCGCGCATCCACCGGCCCATCCACAGCAGACTCCATGTCCTCGAAGCCGCAGTCCGCGTATGCCTCGCTGCCTCGGCGCCTGACGTTCACGACCGAGACGGCCGAGCAGCAGTACCAGAGCGCGATGAAGAGCGTGCAGCAGTACCTGCGCTCGCACATCCCAGCGCACCAAATGGATCTGCTCGGCGTGAACGACGCGCGCTCGCGCTACTACTTTGAGGAGATCCAGCAGTACTTGGCGCACCGCGTGAAGCGCGAGCAGCCGACGCAAACACAGCCGCAGCAAGAGCTTCGAGCAGACAGCAAGCGCGCTCAGCGGAAAGACAGCGAGCTCCTCGATGACCTGGACGCGTTCCTGATCGAGCTGGACCCGACACTGTTCGCCGGCCCCCTTCCAAGCAACAGCGAGAAGGCTCATGGGTCGCAGCTCAAGCGCTCCTGCAGCTACATCAAGCAGCTGCAGGACGACGCGTTCACGAAGCGCCACAAGATGGCGATCAACTAGATACGACGCGGAAGAGCCCATGTACCATAGCATAGGATAGAGAAGCGAGAGAAACGTGCCTCTGTACAGCTAACGACACTATTTAATCCAGCAAAAGCCCACGTGCATTATTAATACTGCAGCATCATCCTCGCTGTTGCATTTTGGGTCTCTCTAATTTAATAGTTCTCGCGCTTTCTGCGAAAAACGGCAGCATCAACTTTGCGAGTGCGCCGGGATTTGTTGTGTAGGGCGGGCGGGCGGGCACTAAAAGTGGAAAGCGTGCGAGGAGGAGCGAGCAGATGTTTCACGCCGGCCGCTCGGCAGAGCACGCGGCCCCCGAGCAGGTGAGGATGACACTCGCGGCGGCGGCGCGTGCATGCGTGCGAGGGAGTCGCTCACTGTGTGCGTGTCTCTTTGATTTGATGGCAGCGACAGGCGCGCAAGCCCGAGCCCAAGCGCGCGTGGCTCGACGCGATCATGAGCAAGACGCGCAGCACGGATCCGTCACCGTTCAACAGCGCGGCGGCGACGCCTTCTTCTGCGGCTGGCGGCGCGTCGTTCCTGGGCGCGCTCAGCGCCGGCGCGAACGCAATGGACGCAGTCAACGCGATGGCGACGATGGGATCGCTTCCGCCGACGGCGGCCGTGAAGATGATGGCGCCGCAGCAGCAGCACCGACACGAGCAACCGCGCGCGCGCATGCAAGATCACCCTTCTGGTGTCGCGCACCCTCATGCCAAGCAGTCGGTGCATCATCAGCAGTCTTCGTATCCTGGCCGGCCGCAGCAAGCAGACCAGCCGCAAAGAGGGTTCTTTGTGAGAGAGGCGCAAAGCAGCAGCGAGATGTATCAAGATCAGTTGGAACTGAACGACTCGATCCTCGCAGAGACCATGTCGATGGCGTTCAAGCAGATGGTGGCGGAGCAGGACTGCTGCTTCATCGCCAAGGGGATCTGCCACATGTGCGGCACGAACGAGCGCCATTTGATCCCAGTGGTCAATTTCTGTCCGGAGTTCCACGTGAACCACTCGCTATGTCGCGAGCACTTGCGCAGCATGCACCGTGTGCGCATGGAAGACATCTTTGCCGGCAAGAATCGACCCACCGTCAGTAAGCGGTCTCTGAAGTGCATGATATGCAGCCGTTCGTGTCCGTGCTCGACGTGTCAGTTGGAGAAACAGCACGAGATCAGCAGATACAAGCGGTGGCTCGCAGGAGAGCGTGAATACGAGCTTGATAGCGAAGACCAATCGATGGGGAGAGACCGGGACCATCATCACGTTCGAGCTGCGAGTCTCAGCAAGAAACCACACAGTACTACAGTTTCTGCTGGTAGTGAGTATCTTGCGGACCCCAGTCGGCAGCACGGCCGAGATCATCACCAAGCGCCACCACAGCCACCAAGACGAAGCGTCCATAAGGTGCCTATGTATCAAGCACCGCCGCCACCGCACGTAGATCTTTTACGAGGTGAGGAGCCAAGGTTGCTGCCGAGCCTTCAAGCTGGAGCAAAACCTCCTTCTCACAATAGTGCATACCCGACGGCCAAACGTGCTGCGAAGGAAGTGAACCTTGGTCATCTGGACACGAGTAGGACGTTGGATTTGGAAGCTGTGTGTGTTGTGAGAGACCAGCCATCGCCTTTGAATCCACCCCCTCACGTCGGAGAACCTGTTGAATCGCCGTCTGCCTCGTACGTGATGAATTGCGCCGAGTCGGAGAAATCGTTGGTGAGGTTGCTGAGCTCGTTGCATCAAGAAGTAACACCATCGTCAGTGCAGTACCCTGCGGAACCGAAACAGCTTCGATCGTTCTCTCACCCTCCCCACTCCAGTCGTATCGACAGCAACCCGACCGCGCAAGCATCATATCGCACGCCATCTCCATATGATGGAGAGTCGATTCCATTGCATCCCGAACAGGAGTTTAGCGGTGCCAGCAATCCAGAGAGGTGTCCTTTGGAATCTGGGGCAGAGAGAAGTCGAGACAAGCGCAGCTTCACTCGCAGCGATGAGGAGGAAGTAGCGGCTGCTTTATATGACAATGTAGCGAGTCACAGCGGCATGCGCAACAGCACAGGATTGTACCCCAGTGAAGCTCATGACCGCGTTCAGAAGCGTAAACGTGATGAAAATAAAGGTTCGCGAACCGGATCTGAAGCGAGCGACACGTCCGCAGCTCCATTGAAGCGAGGCAGTGGTACTGGCGGAGCCCGGGATCAGATGAAGGTTAGTAAAACAGTGCATGCGGATCCGCCACGAAAGAGTCAAAGCAACGACAGAACGGAGGTGCGTACGAAATGGCTACACTATGGATGGGCCAACGCTTCTTACCTAACAAAACTGCTGAATAACGTGTTGAACTATCTACTAGGTATTCCATGCAGCCCGCAAGACCCCTTTGGGAGCCATTCAAGCGCCGGAGCGAGGATCAGACAAGCCACGGAAACCATCCCCGACCACAAAAGGGAAACCGAAAGATATCAGCCAGCATAAAAAAGACGCGTCTGTGCCACGAGGGGTGTCTCCAACAACCACAGGACGCAAGCGGAAAGGAGATAGTTCGGGATCGAGCAGCGGTAGCGCTGATAAAAAGAGCCCATTGCCTCGCAAATCTGTTGCCATGATACCCAAGAGCAAATCTGCAACCTCTAAAGAGGGACGAGGGCCGAAGAAGCAATCGGCGCAGGAGTATGTAGAAGAAGACGAAGATGACGGTGACGAGAGCGAGATTGATACGAATTTGGACTACTGCGAAGTGTGTTTGGCTGCTGGAGATCTGGTGTGCTGCGATGTGTGCCCACGCTCGTTCCACTTGGCGTGCCTAAAGATGAAGGAGAGCGACCTTCCCGAAGGCGATTGGCAGTGTGCAGAATGCCGCAAGCCGTCGTTCTTCATTAAGTTCCGCGCCACTGTCCACATGAAGCAAAGCGTGTACGGTAAATGCATCGAAACGATTCGGTGCCTCAAGTCACACCCATACGCCAAGCAGTTCCTATCGCCAGTCACTAATGTCGAGCATTACAGAAACATTGTCAAGGAGCCCATGGATTTGTCGACGATTGAGGCAAAGTTGAATTCAGGCAAGTACGCGAAGCCTGCAGATTCAACGCAGAAAGAGGAGAACGGTCGTGTGGTGGATATCGACGCATTTGCGTACGATGTTCGTCTTGTGTGGTCGAACTGCAAGCTATTTAATGACGATGGCTCCGGCATCACCCGTGCGGCGGATGAACTTGCGGCTGGATTCGAAGGGATCTACAGGGACCTGCAGGATTACATGAAGTCTCAATCTGCAGTGAAGACGACTGCTGTGAATCCCACCACCAGCAATGCAACTGAGACCAGCCGCGTGAAAAATGCTGCACCTGTACAAGGTCAGCAGACGAAGCCTTCGACAGCATCAACTTCGAGCGAACCCAACGCAGGGTCTGCACCAGCAGTACCATCAAAGGGAAGCGGAAGTACGTCGCAACAAATTCTAAGAGCACCCGAGAAAGAACCAGCACCGAAAAACGTAGTCGTTCAGCCATCTGCTGCTGCACAAGCGAAGCCAGCGAGGGGCACACAGGCGTCTGGCTCACCAGCACCCTCAGCTCAGAAACCTTCAGCAGCAACTCGTCTCCACGATGCTGATCCAGCAAAGAAGCCTGAGGCTGCGGCGACACCTGTAGGTGATGCATCAAACGCTGCGTCGGTGAGAGAAAGTGCTGCCCAGCCAGCCGAGTCGAAGGATACGCCGCAAGACGAACCCAGCAAGCCGTGATTTTTTTATTTCTTTTTAAAGGAAGTCGCCGGACGCAGGTGATTATGTGTATGTATGTTGTGTGTATTTTCTTTTTCTCGCTGCATGGAACCGCCATGTGTGTCCTGCTCATTTCCATGTCTCGAGACTAACGGGTTAGTCGGCGGCGGTTAAGATCGCTTTCTAAAAAGAGTACTGCTGAAAGAGAACAGATTTGGAAAAATGGTGCAAGTTCACGTCGTTTCGTTCCATCCAGCCCCTCAAGAGCTTCTTACAAGCGCTTGAGGTTACTCCTGTGGCTTGAAGAGAACCGAGATGGACCTGACTCTGGAGGAAGAAGGCGCGCAAGTGACAGCCGCGACCTCGTTCGACCCGACTTTCCCACCCAGCAACATTTTCGATGGGTACGCAGCTCCTCGTTTTCGTCTGTGGAGGTGCTTTTGCTGCTGTTTCTACTGAAATCCTAATTGGGCTTGTCCTCTCTCACGCGCACGTGAAAGCGAACAAGGCACGAAATGGATGACGACGGGAAGCTTCCCCCAGGAAGTGATCGTGCAACCAGCGACGACAGCGTCGATCTCTCGGGTCAAGACGTGGAGCGCGAACGTCAAGGAAGTGTCGGTCGAAGTGTGCAGCGGACCCGCGCCGACAAAATGGGAAAAGCTCTACGACAGCAGTGCGTATTCACTGTGCATCATGCCCTGTACGAGAGCGATGCTATTGGTGCTAACGTGCTGCTACTGTTGGCTGCCTACGCAGAACTGAGCGAGAACGACGGGAATCTGCAGATCGAGAGCGAAAACGTGGAGCTCGGAGACGCGTCGTTCATAAAATTCAAGATCCTCGGGGTGGAACGATTTCGTGACGCTGAACCGCGTGAGCGTCGAAGGCTCCACGTCGCGGCGATGAAGTAGCTTCAGCGCACAACTGCCGCCATACTCAAGACCTCATTTCAACTTTGTGCATGGCATACTCCTTCGTTTTCACGTTAATTTCCCTATGCTAAAAGAAGCAGATTCTATCGCTGTAGAGGCCTCAAGTACCTCCCCCACGTGCTTCACTTTTTGGTGAAGAAGGACGTGAGCGACTTCATGCCCGAGCGGTCGACGCTGGCTAATTTACTTTTCTTCTTGGTTGCCGCGGAAGTGGACGGCGGCGTGCGCTTGTTACTCGAGGCAGCCGTGCTGGCTTCAGGTTGAAGCCGGCGATCAAAGCGCTGGAACGATTCGTGCGGATTTGCCGCAGATGCAGCCGATTGAGGGACCGCTGGCACGTCTTTCTCGAGGCTACGCAGTGACAAATGGAACATGGACTTAGTGGCCATCTTCAAAGGAAGCCAGCGAACAAAAGAAAAGCGCAAACGCACTTAAACTGCTGATAGAGCAGATCCGTCACATCCTCTGGTAGATAGTCGGTGATGAGCTCAATCGCGTCACGGTGGAACTTGGTCGGATCGATCGTCGGCGCCTTCGAGACGGCTGTCTCTGCTATGGCAGCAGGGGCACCTGGCAGCACAAAGTTGGCGTCGAAGCCGCTGTTGCTTTGCTTGCCAGTCTCAGCCGCCTGCTTGGCCAGCGTCGCGGCAACGCGAGTCACTTTGGCACGAAGCCACTGGAGGATCTTGGCCACGTTGGCCTTGATGAAGAGGTTGTCGAGCGTATCGTCGTCGCTCGTGCCCTGGACCTCGCAGATCGTTTCGATCTTCGCTCGACTGCACGCAGCGACTTGCAGCCACCACGCGTTCTGGCCGCGCGAAAGCAGCTCATAGAGCGCCGTGAAGCGCTCCTTCTGGCACCACGTGCTCGCCAAGAGTACGAATAGCGGATCCAACGGGGTAAGCACCATCAGATTCCCGTCTGTTGTTTCAATAAGACCCCAAACCAGCAACGACTTAGTTACCCAGACACATAACGAAAGGCTGAAAGGAAGGTATGCATCCATGCACCTTGCTGCACGTCGTTACCGACGAACCAGCTTTGCGCATCCGCTGGCGCCTGGAGGCGCTGCATCTCGAGCAGCTTCTTCGTCGCGCCGACGATCGCGAGCTGTCGCTTGCGCGCTTGCGATGCTGATGCATTCTCCTGGGGAGACGTGGACCACGCCACTACCGTGTACAGCGGCTTGTCCGTCGCGTCGCCGTGGAACCGCTCGAGCTTGGCGTCGGCCGGGAGCGCCGGCACCACTGCAAGCGTCTTCTTGCCCATATTTGTCTGCATCCGCATTTGCATCAATTGTGAGCGCTATTTAACTGCTCATACAATACTATCATTGGCCAATAAGATATCGTAATAGGCAAATTATTGGCTGTAAATAGGGTAATTACAACTCACGAGAAGCCCTAATTGGATTAAAAACAGTAAATAAAAGACGCGCCAAAATCGGCTCGGGAGTTTTCGCGCCAAAATCGGGCGACCAGGGAGTCAACGCGTCGACTGTAATTAGGCATTGCCCGTGTCAACCCAAACGACAAAGAAGCGAAAGCGCGCTACCACTCGCTCGCTCTGCGCGTGAGCACGGACTCCATTCTTCAGACCTGCGACAGCCGCGTTCAGTTGGCATCAGCGCTGCGAGTGCGCTAACCATGGCGAAAGGTGCGCTGCAAGACCGCGGAGTTGCGCGATGCACTACATTCCGACTCTTTCTCATATGTCCCCTCTGTGCACGCACTTGCTCCTTTTCCTCTTTGCGTAGACGTTGCAAAAGCCAAGCCGCAGCAGCGATCGATCGCGTACGTTTTTACTGCTTGTGTGTGTGAGTGCTTGCGATGATGCTGGTTGACTCATCAGTAGCGAATTGCTCGCTTTAGTTCGTTTTTCACGACACCTGCTCAGAAGCGCAAAGCGCCAGAGAAGGAAGAGCGCGACGAGAGCACGAAGCAAGATGCGACTGAAGAAGCAGCCGCAGACGACAAGACAAAGGCCGCGAAGAAGACCAAACGCTCTAATGGCGACGCATCCCCAGCGCCACTTTCCAAGGTGAAATCCGCGAAAGCCGCAGCAAAAACGGAAACGCCTGTGGGAGATGAAGACGAAACAGAAGCGGCTGCGGAACCAATGGCCGATGGCGACGATGTGGAGATGGAAAAAGGTACTGCAGAGAGTTCAGACGGTGAGGACGCAGTGGTAAAGAAGCGTGCACCAACAAAGTCCAAACGTACGTTCTTTTCTGATAGAGAATGCGGCTTGTGTGGATGGAGGCTCATTTGTGTGCTGTGATTACGTGTGGTGGCGTAATGAAGCTGGACGAAGACGTCTTCGTCGACGGCAAGTGGAAGAAAGCGACGAGGACGAAGACTTTGGATTCCCTTCAGCGATGGCGGCCAAGGAGAAGGGGGCCGTGGTCGACCTGGCGTCCTCCGAAGACGAAGAAAGCTCGACACCCGTGATCGAAAAGAAGAAGCAGCAGAAGAAGAACACGGTTGCTGCTGTCGTGGCGCCAAAACAAGAATCTGTTGCCTCCATTGGCGCCACAGACGAACCTTCGACCAGCAAAGTCAAAGTCAAAGACGAAAAAAAGGAGAGCAACGATGCTGGACAGCTTACTCCTACTCCTGCCAAGAAAAATCCGCAGTCAGTTGGTGCGTTTTTCACGACGCGCGCTCCAGAAAAGACAACTGCAGAAACCGTGGACGATGGAAAGAATGGCGTGAAGAGCAGTGCGGAAACGATAGCTGAGGCTGGCGACGTAACGGCGACAACGACACCGGAGGCTGACGGCGATGAGAATACTTCGATCCCTTACTCGGCGCTTGCACACATGTTCAACACGATCGAGGCCACGTCGAGTCGACTCGCGATCCAGGACTTGCTGATCAAGTTTTTCCGCGACGTGATCCGCCGTGCACCCGAGGATCTGCTCGCGTGCATCTACCTCTGCGTGTGCACGGATCTTGCACCGCCATTTGAGAACTTGAAGATCGGCATCGGCGATGCGATCTTGATGAAGGCGATCGGTGAGGCCACCGGCACCAACATAAAGTTCATCAAGGACATGTACCAGAAAGAAGGCGATTTGGGAAAAGTGGCGCAAAATGCGCGCTCCAAGCAGCACACGCTCTCATTTGCGTCGATGCAACCGGCAGCCACTGCCGCGAAGAAGCCGAGTGTGCTCGGCGTCCAGGATGTGTACAACCAGTTTGTCAAGATTGCCAAGATGACGGGCAACAACTCGCAGCAGCAGAAATGCTCGATCATCAAGAGTTTGCTCGTGAAATGTGAGAAAGACCGCAAGCAGGAGCAAACCAAGGGCGCTGAGCAACAAGGTGCGGCTGCCGAAGGCGCCAAGTACATCATTCGGGGTCTTCAAGGGAAGCTGCGCATTGGGCTGGCCGAAAAATCGATCTTGATTGGGTTGACGTACGCGTTTATGCAAGAAAAAGACCAGACCGACAAGGAAAAGCAGCAGCTGGCGCTCGCGTCGGTGAAAAAGGCGTTTGCGGAGTGCCCGAGCTACAATGCGCTCGTGGCAGCGTTCCGAGAGGTGCAAGAAGAAGTTCCGACGAGCCCGCTGCTTCGTGTCAAGGACTTCGCCAAAGTAGCCGAGCGGTGTGTGCTCACCCCGGGCACACCAGTGTCTCCAATGCTCGCGCGGCCGACAAAGGCATATGCCATGGTATTTGACCGCTTCCAGGGTATGCCGTTCACGTGTGAGTACAAATACGATGGCGAACGCGCGCAGATCCACATTCTCCCGAGCGGCGAGATCGCGATCTTTTCTCGCAATTTCGAAAATTCGACCGAGCGGTTCCCGGATGTGAAACTGATGATCGCAATGGCTGCCAAGAAAAGCAACCTCGCGAGTTGCATTGTGGATGCCGAAGTCGTCGCGGTGGACAAAGCCACGAACAAGCGACTCCCATTCCAGATCCTCAGCACCCGTTCTCGCAAAGTATGCTACTAACTTCTCTCTCCAGCTGCTGATGGTTTGGTTTTGTGTGATCAACAACTGTGTTTTATAATCTGGTATGTAGAACGTCAAAGTGGAAGACATCAAGGTTCCTGTATGCATTTACGCGTTCGATTTACTGTTTCTCAATGGCGAGTCCTACTTGACGAAGACTCTAGCCGAGCGCCGCGCGAAGCTGAAAGAGGTCTTTGAGCTGGAGGACGGATCATTTGAGCTCGCGAGCTCGATCGACATTGATTCCACTGAGGATATCAAAGACGACGTTGAGGCCATGGAAGTCGCTGTTGACAAGGTGCGAACTTTCCTGGAAGAAGCTGTGAAGGAACAGTGTGAAGGCTTGATGGTGAAAACGCTGCACAAAGAGGCAACGTACGAGCCAGCAAACCGATCCCACAAATGGCTCAAGCTCAAGAAGGATTACTTGGACGGCATCGGCGATTCGACAGACCTGGTCCCGATTGGCGCGTTCTTTGGACGAGGCAAGCGCACGGGCGTGTACGGCGCGTACTTGCTCGCGTGCTACGACCCAGACACTGAGATGTACCAGCCGATCACGAAGCTCGGAACTGGCCTGAGTGACGAAGTCCTCAAGACGTTCTACGAGCAGCTCAAAGAGAAGGTCGTCGACAAGACCCCGCGAGACTACGCGATAGGTGATGGCATCAACCCAGATGTCTGGCTCGAACCCACGGTCGTATGGGAGATTCTTGGTGCGGATTTGTCTATTTCTCCCAAGTACACGGCCGCGATGGGGCTCGTCGCGCGCGACAAGGGCATTTCGCTCCGGTTCCCGCGATTCATCCGCATCCGCGACGATAAGAGCACGACCCAGGCGACGACTTCGAATCAGGTATGCTTTCCTGTCATGACGTCGCAGTGGGGACACTTCATATGGTGTTATTCACGATATGTCTACGTGTGTGTTTATATGTGCATGGGAATTGTAGATTGCAGACTTGTACCGAGCTCAGGGGCTCGCCACAATCAGTGGCGGTGCAGAAGACGACGACGATGATATGCTCATTTAGCCCACCTTTCAAAGTCAGATACGAGCGCAACTTTCATCATCAATAAGTATAAAACGACTGCAAACAGCTCACTTGATGCGTTCACTCTCACCGAAGTATATGTGAGCCCGATCGGGGTTCCTGCCACGGACCCATCTTCGAGGCTAGATGAGGTTTCAGCCGACTTGATTTCGGCTGCCTTCGATCCTGCTGCAGTCGCACAATCAATGTGCTGATGTCAATATCCATCAGCGGTCGCAGTTGGAGTCGGTTCGCATCTCGGAGTCCAGTGATGCGATTTTTGTATTCGGCAACATTGTGCGTTGCTCCGTATGCCAACGCCGCTAGAGCATCTCTTCTCGTACATCAAGTCCATGCTCGGCCACTAGCGGAATATCATGTCCCCAGATATGCTGGAGGCGATTCTCTGTCTCCGCCTGAACTGGGACTTGCTCAATAGCCGTCAGGGTTGCTGAAAACAAAGACGGAGATAGCGACAAAGATGACGAACTTGGGCTTTCTGATCGTAGTCACAGTGGTTTAGCAATATTACAATATATTTATATCAAAATAATTGATTGATAGACCTTTCTTTCTTCAACAATCAATATACATTGTCCGAGCCAACCGACGAGGCAATATTGTTAATCGCCCACCTCACTGCATGACCTCGCAAAGGAGCACGATAAGACCCTCATCTCCAACAATCCTTCACAACCCTTCATCACCAGCGTTTCAAATCCAGCGTGTTTACCATTGATACTGCTAAGTTTCAACCAAATGACTTGACTACGGCCATAAGAAGTACAAAAGAAGGAAGATGTCTGAGCAACCTAGGCAGAGATCTTGACGTCCGCCGTGGAGTACTGGCACAGGGTTCCCGACGGACCGTCGCCCAGCTCCTTCGGCTCGCCCTGGCCCTTGGCCACGCCCTGCGACC